>PHNY01297024.1:1160-20419 GCA_003724115.2 Anethum foeniculum
AGTTCTGTGTCACCGTAACAATGATATGTAGATCTAAATATGTACATATACTGATGATCCCATATCATTCAAGAGTTTGTTCTTGTATTGTCTATGTTGTGGACTTTTCATTCTTGTGCTTGTGGCTGCAATACTACTTTATGTTTGGTTAGTTTTTGAAGTAAGGATATCTAGGTTTCAAATTCACAAAAAAGTAACTATATTGGTGCTTTTCTATATTTTTATTAGCTTACCAAGTTTTATAAGAAAAACTTACATCTATGTCACTGCCATTTTTCGGGAATGTTCAAGTTCAAAGCTCACATATCCCTAGTGGCACTGCTCCTTTATTTACTTTTCTCTTAGCAGCCATTATCTTGCTGTTGACATATATGTGATCGAGTATATCTTAGCCTTGACATAAATTTGCAAAACCGTAAATTCAAGCCTTTTTTCCGAATTTCATAGATTTTATGTAGTTTTACTATTATTTTTATGTAAATATTTTGACTTTGAATTTATGAAAATAAAAACTTTACTCTCTATGTTACATCTTAAAGATAGGTATATGTAAATAACTTTGAAGAAAAAACAAGAATCACTTGATGAAATAGAGGATTTTACACTTGTCTTATGTTTATATTTGTTATGTTACATTGTAGTGTCGCAATGGACACATAGCCTGCTCCATCTGCTGCTGCAAGATTGATAATGTCTGCCCTTCATGTTCTTTGTCAACCAATATTAGATGCCGGGCTATTGAGAGTGTTCTCGAGTCAATCAAAATCCTGTGTACTAACATCAAATATGGGTGCAAAGAGACAACTAGCTACAACAAGAAGCACGAGCATGAGCTAATGTGCATCCATGAACCATGCTTATGTCCTCATCGTGGCTGTGACTTTGTGGCTTCCTCCAAGCTGTTGTACTTGCACTACTACAGCACACATACTCATTCTGGTATCCCCTTCAACTACAATATCTCTTTTACGGTTCCTGTAAAGAATGGTATGGAATATGTAGTTCTCCGGGAAAGGTTAGACAAAACACTGTTTGTTCTTAACTATGCTGTTCAGAGTATTGGAAATGTGGCTAGTATTAGCTGTATTTCACCGAGCTCAGTCAAGAAAGGTTTCTCATACGAACTCATTGCACGCAAAGGGAATAGTACTATCAAATTAGAGTCTATCACGGAGTGCATGCCAAAATGGTCGGAGTATATTCCTCACGGGGAATTTCTTTTGGTTCCAACAGATTTTCTTGATAGGCATTTACATGTTTGTATACAAAGTGGTTGACGATGAAAGCCCCGAGTGGAAGGATTGTTTGGTTAATGGTACTTGGCCAGATTGACAGAATTGGCTTATGATAATTATGTGAAAATTTAAAATCAATCTAGTTTTTTTTGTTTTTTTTTGTTTTTTTTGCAGTGACATGAAAACAAGAACGCGTATTTAAGTTTGCGTGATAGCCTGCAATTTGAGAATTTGGTTAATAGTAACTTAAATGTCCGGTTATCCACTGCATTTAACAATTTTACTCCGGAAGCTGCAGTTTCTTTTGTTCTTTATTGTTTATATTATGAAGGGGTGAGGGCCAGAGATTTTTTTGCCGGTTGTTTTAGGTAAATTACAGAATTATAATTACTCATGCATACATGTAATTGAGAAATCAGTGTTAACTCTGCGAAGCACCAGCCAAATAGTTTTCAGATGGCTACCTTAGGAGAACATCGAATATCTTGAACATAAATGGAGTTCACCTAGTAGAAAATGCCACAACTGACCTAGCTCTCCAAAGAAGCAAACATCAATAATGCACCTGCAAGGCTGCAACATTTGAAACTAGTCCTCTCTTTTATGTTTGTGTACTAATGTTAACATATAAATTAACACCACCTTTACTAGTCATGCAACTCCAAGTCTATCGGATGGAACAGAGATGAGTAAGCTCTTAATAAACAAATTCAAATTTGAGATTTTTATAGTCGCCAAAAGTTGAGCCTCGTAATTTTGAGTTCTTCATGAAAGAGAAAACTTGAGCTTATCGAGTCTACTGGACTGGAGATGGCAAGTATGTCGAACCTGAAATTAGTGAGCTTTTAACAAAAAAAATAAATAAATTAAGTTTCAACGTGTACTCTATTTTTTGATAATTACAAATATATATATATATATATATATTTTTTCATACCAAACTTGAAATTAACAAATATGTCCGACTCGGACCGAACTTGAGTTGCCTTAAAATTTTGGATTTGTTCGCTTTGTTAACATTATCAGACACAAAATATTACTTGATCTCATGTTTGACAAGATATTGAACCAGATTATCAAACTTGAACGTACTCGTCCGAATAAACATCAAAATCCAGTCAATAGGATTATTAACTAATCTGATAAGGAGTGAATCTCTGAAGTAGATGGTGGTTGATAAAGGAATTTTCGATCGTAATTTTCAGTATGAATACTACGCCCAACCTTAAATTTGTGATTGGTTGTAAAACACCGATTCTCAAGTTCGGGATGAATTGGTGTGGTTCTTCTACGCCTAGGACACTAGAATATCGTACTTGTATAAAGGCGGGCGCATATATATGAATAGAAGATGTTGTGCTAGTATCTATAGACCCTAAATTATCATCAACATTTGAGAAAAAAAATTTCTTATCTCTTCATTATTTATCTTCATTACTTACATTTTTAGAAACAGGACAAATAGTTTGATTGGTTTACACTCTAGCTATCTATAACTTGTACCAAAAATACTAATAATTAATACTTATGGATATGCAATGTGTTTTTAATTTTCATTATAATTCTAATTTTAGTTGTACTTAGGCATAAGGCTATATACTGTATATTCTTTTAGTTTTTGTGGATTTGCATTTTGATTTATATTGTTCATTGTGTTAGTAGAACTTTTTTAAAATATTTTAGTAATTAAAAGATGTTAATAATAAATAAAAGGTTCTTAAACAAGTAACTAAATTAGTCCTTGTCAGGGAAAGGACATAGAAATGGGATGATAAATGACCAATTCTCACTTTACCTATCACGAGAAGTTGTTTGATATTAGTCGTTTGATGCCTGACAAACATATATGCATGTCTCTCTTCATCAAAATCACCTGCCTGATGTTTCCTGCCATTTCATCTTATTTGCATTTCTGCTCTCTCTTCTTTTTCTGTATGTGCGTTCATACATACTCCATATACCCATTTGTACAAAAGGATAAGCTGTGCCGAGGAGGTGCAATTTAAGTTCCATAACGGAAATAAGCAATATCGAACATGTCCGCGAATGGTTTGGATGTCGATGTTCTAAAAATTAAGGTAATATGTGGATTTTATAGATAACAAATGTAGCAAAAAATGTATTGTTCTGCTTCATTTACTTGTTGTTCTGGTGACAGACACATGTTCTTAAGGTACATATTCATTGTCTTGGTTGCAAACGGAAAGTGAAGAAACTCCTTAAGAAGATTGAAGGTACCAATTTACACATAATTATTACACATTCCATGGCCACAATAAAATCAAAAGTACTGGTATCCTAATTCTCATTCAGAATGTAACTACCAACATACTGATAATTTCATCCCGTTGCAGGAGTAATCTTTAGTAAACTTTTGCTTTCTTTCATTATAGTGTTGTCTTTTAACAAGTTTATATCCTAGAACAGTAATATGCTATGAAACTGGGAGATATTAGTATATGCAGCAGGATTGATATGACCATATAGTGCCTATAAGTAGATATAAGTACCTGTTCAAGATGATGCTCAATGCCTAAATATGTATTTATCAAATTACTTATAATTGCTACTAAAGAATTCATTATTGATCAGAAAAATATTGTTGATATTACATGTACAGATGGATATCGGTTCAGTGCATAAGTATTGCTTCAGTTCTAAGACTGGCATGCAAGTTCTGACTTATATAGCAAATTTGCAACTGTTGTTTCTTTTTAAACTGTTGTGCATTCAGGAGTTTATGCAGTTAACATAGACCTGGAACAGCAGAAGGTTACAGTGTCGGGCATTGTGGATCCTTGTTTATTAATAAAGAAATTGGCTAAATCTGGGAAACATGCAGAGCTGTGGTCATTGATCCCTAAACCAGAAGAAACACATTTATTCGATAATTGGAACAACGGAAACAGCTCTCAAAGCCAGATGATGCAGAGTTTAATCCGGGATCTCAGGGGCCTTAATTACAGGACACAAACTGAACCCCTGAGGAACTCTGATCAGAGCAATCCCAATCTTCAGCAGAGCTTGGAAATTGGGAACTTGAATGAAGGACAAGGTGGAGAGGATCCTTTGCAATGGGATGAACAGATGTTAGCAGCAGCTAATGGAACTAATAGCATGAGTACAAATATGGACGGTTGTTTTGCTGCAGCAGATGGAAATGAAATTGGAAGGCTTCATAACATGAATAGTGGAATTCCTGCAAGTTATGGAGCAAATTATCATCCATCTGTGATGATGGTGCCCAACACACTTGGATATCCATATAATAATTATTATCCATCTCCGATGATAATGAATGCAGCAGATTGGAGGAACACGAACATGATGCTTTATGACGGTGGCTACATGCATCCACCTCAGGCTGCAGCTGGCTTCTTCAATCCAGGGTCTCATCATAATTACTAGAAAAAATGTGGTAGCAAGAGTAGAAACTACTAGTATTGGTTTAGATGTTCTGATAACCCGGTCATATAGATAATTAAGTTATGCATCAAACATTACTTCAAAGATAGAAATTTCATTTATATGACAATATTTAAGTGCAGACTTAATCTTGGAATGGTACTTATACTCGTGCTCAATACAAAACACTTTGGCATCAACATGGTTTAGGAATAATATGTGAATATCTAAAAACAACAAGTCGCTTAAAATTTGGAAGCAGCAGTATTTTCAGGTACTGGTTGCCCATCAGAATCATACAATATCCTCCCGGAAAATTCCAGAGGCTTGCAGCGTTCTCCCATGATGATCGTTCTCTTCCACAACGCGTCTTCATCATCACGAATTTCATTGTCGTCTTCACCATAATCTTGAACTTCTCTCCAAGAAAACATCTTGGCCATCAATAGAGCTTTGCTACTAATGTTACTCTGCAATTTGGCCATCAGCTTCTTCTGCCCACCTCTTCCTTCTCTTGATACTTTCAACTCCTTGTGTTGTCTCGATTTTGTGAATTTGTGTGAACCGCATAAAATTGTAGCAAATGAAACTATGGACATAATTGAGACTAAAGCTATGAAGAAGTGATAAGGCTTTGATGGTAAGAACTAATAACTATGAAAGGGAGTTGATATACAAAAGACTTTTTGGTCGAGTCCTCATCACAGTTAAATAATTTGATCAAATTACAGACCAAATGTTCAAAACTTTTACCATTACATGTGCAGGAATAGCAGAACACCGACTCGGTAATGACCGTGACCCGTTCCGTTGACCGACTTGGACTAAATTGCAGCATGGCCAAACTCCTCTAGTCAACTAATCAAGTAATTCATGTTATTGCAAAACTCGCATCTTTTTCAATTCAATCAATCTATTCTAATAAGCAATCTGTAAACTAAATTTGATCTTTAAAAAATCGAATGAGAAGAAAAATGTGAGGCCTGAGGGAGTAAAATTAATGTAGGTGATCTAGCATCACATATATAAGAGCACAAGAGACACATAATTATTACCACAACTACAAGTACATTTTTATTCATACAAATGTAGCATTACATAGATTAGGGCACTGTTACAAACTGAAGTGCAAAGTCACAAGAACAAGAGTTTAAAAAAACACAACACATATTATTTAAGACAAGCATATTATGTTGTAGTAGGAGCTAGCTATATAGGGATAGCTCTGTTGACCTTAGGATAGACCACGGTGGCTGGATGAGCCATAATGCGCCTACCCTTTACATGCTTGAATATGTACACCACCGCACCCACCGGCCACTCCACCACCGCCGCCGCTGCCATTGCTAAAAACCCCACTGTTGGACCCACTACCTTGCATCTGCATGGGTTGCTTCCTGTC
Source organism: Anethum foeniculum (assembly GCA_003724115.2). NCBI lineage: Eukaryota > Viridiplantae > Streptophyta > Magnoliopsida > Apiales > Apiaceae > Anethum > Anethum foeniculum. The sequence goes on from PHNY01297024.1 coordinate 7,203, forward strand.
CCGCACTGCACACATATTGGAAACCCCATTGTAGCTTATGTAAATGTGTTTGTATAATAAGTATAGGTTACAACTTTAGCTAAGAAACAGAGAAAAGATGGTTCAAACAAGATGTTATCAGGTTTGTAATGAAAAGAGTAGATTGAAAATAGCTATTGAATTCGATTTCAAATAATTTGAGAGACTTGGGAAAGCTTCTGCTATATTTATACTGGATTTTTATTTGATGACTCATACATGTTTATATATTAATTATTGTTATGTTATCCTGTAGGCTATGGGGAGCTGCGAATATTCACATTTTTTAACAAAGCAGTTTGATACGTGTTGCGATTTGCGAGTTGTTGCTATTCGACGTGCTGCAATGCAATGGGTGACACGTTAGTAGATTTTCTGACTCCAGAGGCTCTGCTGATCGATGTTTATCTCTATTGTTTAAGTTTTAGGCCCGTTGGGCTGAATAGATGAGAATACTTCTTGTTTTCTTGTTATAGCCCGGTCCATCCAAAAGCTCAGGCGATCATAATTTGGTAGTAACAGTTTTTTAAAAAAAGTTTTACATGTTACTATATAATTTCTTTCTTATTTCCTTCCTGAAATATTTTTATAAATACTTAAATTTATCTTTGTTAAGAGAAAAACTTGATGGTATTATTGCAAATTTCCTATTTTTTTCTATTTTGTCATTTATATAATGACATGTTAGGAAAAAATCTTAAAATTGCTATATTTTAGTTAAAAGTTTCTTTTTACAAATTTAAGAGGAACAGTGCAAGTTTAAGGTGTAATGGAAGTTCCTTAATTTACTTAAAAGAATAAATAGGCCCCTCCCACATTATCACACTATTCATGGCTTAGTCTTTAAACAATAAATCTTAGAGATCCTAGCAAATTTTCACTCTTCTATCATGCATATTAGAGCTATCATCAATATGGTTACTGTTCTTTACTTTTTGACCATACTTTTCATCTCAACGTATCCCTTTGCTAATGGATGTGCATCTTGCGAGACACCAATCCCTTCACCACCACCCCCATCACTACCACCACCGTCACCATCACCACCTCCGCCGTCACCCTCACCGCCACCGCCATCACCAAAGCCTCCAACTAGTGATGCATGCCCTCCACCTCCAAAACCACCACCGCCACCTTCTACTAAAGAATGTCCTCCACCTCCACAAGCACCAACCTTGACACCGCCAACTCCAGAACAAGCTACACCGCCTCCACCAACTCAAACATTCTCTCCTCCGACACAAATATTACCTCCATGTGCTAAAGATATACCTTCATGGCAGTGGCCTAACTTTATGCCTCCAAGAACTCCACCGCCACCACCTAATCCAATATTACCTTATTATCCATACATGTACAAAGACTGCTCTAAAGCTGCTGCTCTTCTCAAACAATCAACCTTCTTTATGATACTTATTTCCGTTTTTATGTTCGTTTAGATTATTTTATTTATGTTAGTGCCAACCAAACATATGTATAAATTTCCTTTTCCCATTGTATGTAAATTGTAATATATAAATTTTACAATACTTAAATTTGTTACCTCATGTGTGTGTGCCTGATTTTTTTTACTAATAGTACTTTGATGTTTTTTCTTTTAATAGGTAATTATAGTTCTGATTTTGCTCCTACATTCTTAGCACGTAAATATTTTACTATGTTTAATGTTAGATCACAATTTTCTATTACTTGCTTTCATTTGTTATTAAGCTGAAAGTATTCCATCAATCTTTCCAGAGAAGAAGGATATTAGATTAACTTACTTCGACAATTTCAAATACATAACTAATCTAATTCACTCAAGTGACATCTAAAATTAAAATGTATTTTTAAGTAGAGTTTATAACTTAATAAGTAGTATTGATTTTTAGATGAATTTCGGGAAGAATGAAAATTAAAATGTAATTTGAAACAATAAAATTTATATTTTTATTATTTGGACTGTCTCATTCGGTGCATCATGATTTCATTGAATTGCATATAACAAAAAAAAAAAAAGGAAAATGAACGAATATCTTGGTAATAGCTTGGACCCAAAAAAATCTATGAGACATGAACAGGAACAGCATAGTAACTCCAGCGAAGTGAAAGGTCAACATTGTTCAATCTTTTTAGTATCACGGTTAATTTGAACTTGCTTAGGTGGAAGGACACAAAATACATGCAACTTGTGCAACTGCCAAAGTGCCAATTTTGCAGTATTGTTGTTAAATAACAACAATAAATAAGTTGAGCAGTGCTACGTACCTCGAAATCGTTTCTAAAATTATTCCCAAATAATACGTAACATATTTTTATTTGTGGGACTCATATGTATGCACAATGAGCCACATTATTAATGAGAAAATAGTCGATCATATGTTGACAACTCGAAACGGTTTTGAGAACCATTTCGGGAACTATAGCATTTCTCGATCTAAGTTTAGCGCAACATCAGCGTCAAAGCCATCTCTAATGAATAAGGAGTGACTGGGCTGCTGTCTTGATCCCGAGTTTAAGGGTGTGTTTGGCATTGGCAGCTTTTTTGCTGAAAAGCGGGTAAAAAACTGTTTGATAAAATTTAATTAGAAAAAGCAAGTCTCCCCACGTTTTTGAAAAAAAGCTGCACCTTTTACAGGAAGCATATGCTGATTTTACTATCAAGTCATCAAAATCATTATTTTATTTAATTTTTTACATCAAAACATATACAATTTTTTTACATCAAAACATATACATATAAAAAATATTATCAAATTAAAACGGCACTTTTTTCACCGGCACTTTTTCTAACAGCACAACAATTTTTAACAACACTCCTAAATCTATTCTACATTATAATAGACGAAAAATTAAAAGTTTGGTAGTTGGTCGGTAGTATGGTACTTGCTGAAATTACTTAATTACCCTTACTTAATAATTTCAATGTTTTTACTTAATTAGTATATAAACCATTACCTTTTTTAAATAAAACTGGTTACCTTTTTCTATATTCCTCAACTACAATATCTCTTTTTCCAAAAATATCGCGGACAATTCTATTTAATAAAATATTAAAATTACTAATAACTATCCAATTACCCTTTTCAACTAAAACATATTACTTTTTATTTAAAATAACAAAACTTGCTCTTTTTATGAAAATAACACGGGCAATTCTAATTAATAAAATAAAATAATAATATTATAATTACTAATAATTAACCGGTTACCTTTTTTAGCTCAAACACAATATTAAGTTTTATATATTTCAAATAAAATACCTTTATTTCTAAAAATATCACAAATATATACATGTTAATATATAATTATTATTAAACCATGCCATTTAAAAAATTTAAACCAACAAATTTTGATTTTTTTAAATTTTTTATTTAAATTAAATTAAAAAAATCATGTAATATTAAAGAAAATCTGTGCATTATTCATTGAAAGTTTTGGTTCAACGATCTTCGATTTTCGGTCTTTTATCAATAATATTATTGTAATTAATAATTAATTAATTAATTTTTCCAAATAAAACAACAATTTCCTTTTCCAACTAAAACATGTTAACTTTTCTATATTTTCTAGCTCAAACATCTTTTTTTCCAAAAATATCACGGGCAACTAAAACATCTCCTTTTTCAAAAATATCACGGTCAACTAAAATATCTTTGTTTTCCAAAAATATCACGGGAAAGTCTATCTAATAAAGTAGAATAATGATATAATTATTAATAACTAACAAATTACCCTTTTTCATATGACGGGCAACTGAAATATCTCTCTTTTCCAAAAAAAATCACGATCATCTAAAATATATTTTCTTTTCAAAAATATCACGGGCAAGTCTATTTAACAAATAATAATAATAATAATAATAATAATAATAATATTATTTTAATAATAATAATATAGTTATTAATAACTAACAAATTACCTTTTTTAAGCTAAAATACATTATCTTTTTTTTAACCAATTCTCTAATTTCCCAACATGTTTTAGACAATTCTATTTTAATAAAATAAAATAATAATATCATAATTATTAATAACCAACCGATTATCCATTTCAACTAAAATGCGCTATCAGTTCAAACAAAATTGAAGATATGGTATTAAAGTTTTAAATTCAAATTAAATTAAAAAAATAATACAATATTAAAGAAAATCCGTGCAAAGAGATTCAAATACACATCAAAAATACAAATTAAGAATACACATTCAAATACTATAAACTACATCTTCTGACCGATATTAAAAAAATAAAAAATCGTTACCTATTTCTTTTTATACCTTTATAATAGGTGTAATTATTTTTAAAAAATTGTTACCAAATTTAACATATTTAATTATTTTAAAATTATATTTTAATTAAAAAACTTATAATTATTCAAATTTAAACACATACTTTAGAATCTATTTACTCTTTATTTTAATAGAATGAGTAAGATATTAAAATACAAATCATTGAATATGGAATATTAAAAATAATTAGTGTAACGTTGTATATATAACTATTATATTAAAGCCGAAAAACTGAAATCTTGGATTTTCTTTACAATTTTCAATCATTCTATTAAATAAAATAATAAATAGTTAATATCATAATTAATAATAACGAATTAATTATCTTTCTTAACCTAAATTTATTAGATATTTTTTTAAAAAATAGAACTTATTTATTTATAAACTTTTCGAAATTAATTTAACATATTAAAAGCAACCCGGCACGGCATATAAACTAGTAGAGCCTAAATTTGAAATACATGGTTAAGACGCTTCAAGGGTCCACGAAACTACTGGTCAATAATAATGGATCAAGGGGACAAAATTGTATTTAATTACTTTATAAAGATCTATTCAACACACAACACCCTAATAGTTAAAAAGTTTAATTGACATTGTACTATATATATTAGTTAAAAAACATAGCTCTTAATATAAAAAATAAAAAATAAATGGTGCGTTTTATTTCTTTTGTTGAGTTGTGTATTAATATAAAAAAGATGAATTATTTTTTGTATCAACTAATTATTTTTAGATTAAATATGAATGTTTTATGTGTAAAATTGATTTCAACTATATAAATTCTAAATGATAATATTCAAGTTTTAGAAATATTATTATTAAAGAATAAGATTTAGAAGTTCATTTTTGAAAAATTAAAATAAATTGAATGACAATTTTTTTTAAAAAAAATAATAAAAATATGAAAAGTTTATGTCCAACTATTATTAATCAAATATTTCATAGTTATAATTGAAAGTTATACTACATAAATTATCGGAAGGGGGAATTATTATTTTTTCAGCTAACAATTAATTATATTTTATACTTAATGGGCTGTGCTAATACATATTAATAATAATCTTTATTTTCTATTTATAAACAAGACTTTTAAGCAAAATTTTGCTAAATCATTTGTTCAAATTACCTATTTTTTTATAATTCCGTAGTAAACTTTTACTACATATAATAGTAATTTAATATATATTACAATTGAAATATAATAACATATTTAAACATGACAAAATACAATTAATAAACATTACTTACATATACACATTAAAATATATAAATATACTATATTTTATAATATTATATTAGATTTCTTAGTATTTTTATAAATATGCAATGTACATCAAAATAATTAATAAATTTGGTTAATAAGAAAACTATATTTTAAACACTTAATATTACATAAAGTTAAAAATATTAATATAAAATTAGAATTTTGATATATATATTAAATATAATATACATATATGTATGTATTGATGTATAAAATTAAGTTTATATAAGGTAGAAAGCTGATATGGATCTTTTAGCGGCTACAGGATCAAGATGCTCTTAGTTCACTAACAAGTCAAAACAATTTGGTAAAAAATGAGAGGGAATAGGATAGAGGTGAGAGAAAATAAAGAGAGAGAGAATGAACAAGTGAGTTTTGCATCTAGCAAAAGAAAATCAAATCCAAGCTATAATGGCTACAGAGCTGGATCGGAAGCATTTCAAGTTGATGAACACTGGTGGGCGAATAGATACGCATCCTTGGAAGATAGTAAGAAGTTCTGGCAGAAGAAATTTAAAAATTGGGATAAAAAAACACCCAACCATTATGGTCATAGAGATAGACATATTGAGAGTTAATTACAGGAAAGGGTTATAGATCATAACTCCAAAGGGTAAGTAATGATAAGATTGAAGGAGGAATCCCCTTGGAATGATCTAAAAGAAGAGAAGCTACTAAGGGATATACTTTTAATGAAGAATGAGATAAACAGGAAAGTCTCTTCTACCTAGGTGGATGAGTACACATATCGGTTTATAAAAGAAAACTTAAACTGGGTAGATTGGAAAACCGGTATGGAAGCTCTAGAGGGAAAAGACAAATCCATCACTGAAGCTTTAAATCAAATCCACGAGCGAAGTCTGAGGACAACCCATCAGGTAAGGAACTACAAGGAAGCCTTGCTACCCAAGACCATGCCCTCAAACTCTAAGGTTTTGAGTGAAGAAGGTCAAACGGGACGCGGGGAACCACAGAGCTACGAGTTAAAGAAGCAGTCCTAAAAAAGATTAGACTTATTTACTACTTTCCTCACGAACATTCTTGAACAAGTTCAAATGAAGGATCTTTGGGCTCTATTTAAGAAAGATTGACGAGTAAAAGACATCATCCTTCCCAAAAATAGAGACAAGACTAATAAACGCTATGGCTTTGTCAAAATGTTTGATAGAGGTTTAGTAAGAAAATTCATTAGGCTCTTTAATGGATTTCCCCTGTTAGGGAATAACTTATTTGTTGGTACTGCAACAAAGAAAGGGGTACCAGTTCGAGAAAAAGAATCCAAACCTTACAGAAGGGAAGTGAAGAGTTCAAAGGTAAGTGAAAATTCTTCTAGTTCATTCATAAATCGTGAAAAGCGTCCCAGCACCACTCCTACAGCCTCAAATCATATTTTGATTGAAAATGAACCAAACCTCAAACTACAGACTAATAATGCTTTTAAGGAAATCATTGATAATAGTTGGGTAGTTGAAACATGGAAGAAGGAATCGGTCTGTTCAATAGTGTCAACTATAGAATCACTGGGCTGGTCTTCAATAGTGGTTAAAAAACTTTCAAGCAGACAATTCTTAATAACTTTTCCAAAGAATGTCGACTTGAGCCAAGAGGATGTGGAGTTTATTGGGTTAGGGTTTCTTAGTGTTCATAAGGCAAATACAGATCTTGTTGTTCCTAGACGGACTTGCCTGGAAATTAGAGGTCTCCCAATTATCGTTGGTCAAATTCAAACTTTTCTAAAATAGTTGGCGATAAAGGGACAATCAAGCATATTGCTTCTGTAACTGATGCTAACCAGGTGATTTATAATCCCAAAGTGACTATTGAAACGACAATCCATGATTCTCTGGACTGGAGCATAGACGTTCAAGCAGGTGGAAGAAGCTTTTCCATAAAAATTAGTGAATGCTCAGGGGCTAGTGGACATTCAATTTCTAACGAGGATGAAGATTCTCAAGATGTCAGTGACACCAATTGGAGGTCAAATCAAGATGATCTGATAAATAAGGAAACAAGTATCATAGGTCCATATTGCAACCAGGAAGGTGCAGGAAATCAGATGGAAACTCTTATTACGACAGGAAGTGGTCTAGGAAATAATTCATCTCCTCTAGTTCCAAACAAAGAACCACAGGAGTATGGAAAAATCTATGTTGATTCCCACAGTAAGGACTTAGAATTAGCTATTGATGGGGTGAGACCCAGGCCTGATAAGTTAGAGGACAAAAATAACTCTGGAACCTCACACATTGAAAATCCAGACTCAGACATTGACGAAGTGAGGTCAATCTTTAATAACACGGGGAATTATGTAGTCAGGTTAGAAGACACAGATAATGCAAATTATAACTCAGGCCCAGAAAGGTTATCTAGTCCTAAGCCCACAATCGAGGAGCCCTAGAAATTATATCCAATGGGGATACTGGAACAGAGTGAAGATACTTCAGACAAAAAATGGGCTCCACGAGAAGTAAACAGTGACTCAACAATTTCTTCCAATGTGAGTCAGCTAGAGGCTTCAATCTCTCCTAAAAAGAGTACTTTGATTTCTCCATGCACTAGGAAAAGTAAGGCTCTTATAAAAAGGATGGAGAAAATAAAAGTCTCAACTAAGAGAGGTAGACCAAAGAAGAAGTCAGCAACTCAGAGAATTAACAAAGCTTTTCTTATACCTGATAGATATAGTATTCCTCTAATAAACACACATAGGTTATCTGGGAAAGATCTGGAGGCATCACTAATCCTAGAAACAGGGGAAAATTTAGGCTTGACGTTGATTGGTGATAGGGAATCTGCTTTGGCTGCTATAAAAGCTAGATTATCTTGAACTAGCTTTCTTCTTCTACTTCTATATCTAAGTACTTCTTTCCCTTTTATGGATTCAATCTCAATTGTTAGTTGGAACGGAACATTAGGGGTTTAATGAATCAGGGGCATAGAGACAACTTGAAGCTGCTCATTAAAAAACACAAACCTACTATCATATGTATTCAAGAAACCAAGTGCCGGGACTGGAACAATACAATTAAAGGTTCAATTTGGAGTGAATCGGATCATGGCTGGATTTATAACACTTCAGATGGTCTATCGGGGGGCTTACTACTATCATGGGATGATAATTTAGTGGAATGTGTTTCCCACATAATCAACAAGCATTGGATCCACTTTCTAGGCAGAGTTAAATCATCTGGGGAACTTTTCTCTTATTTTAATATCTATGCTCCTACTAAACCTTCCGGAAAAGTTAGACTTTGGAGTTATATTGGTGATCACTACTGGAAGCTTTCCCTTTGTCCTACTATTTTCATAGGAGATTTTAACATTGTGAGATCCTCTGAGGACAAAGAAAATTGTCAGTATTCAAAAAATGATTCAGTCTCTTTTAATGCCTTCATTGACGACTTAGGCTTAGATGAAATAGATGAAGGAACCCAGAACTTCACTTTGTTCGGTCCAAATGGCAAAAAGAGTAAGCTAGACAGATCATTGATCAACCTGGACTGGGGTGAAAAAGGCAAATGAAAAATCAAGCTAGTTCATCGAATGAACTCTGATCATAGGTTGTTATGGGTATTCTTTAGGGAGGAAAATTGGGGTCCCAAACCTTTCAAATATTTTGAATGGTGGCTAAAAGAAGATAGTCTTAGAAAGCTCATACAGCAAGGGTGGGATACTTCTTCTAACGGGCACCTATACCATAAAATGAGAGATGCTAGGCGTATTGTCAAAAATTGGAGTAAAAAGGAAGGTGTCCTGGATAAAAGAATTAAGTTCTGGGAGGACAAACAGGAAATTGCGGATAAGAATTGTGAAAGTGATCCTCTAAAGAACCACATTAGTCTTACTCTTCAAAAGCTCTATGAAGCTCATTCGAGCTCTTGGAAACAAAAGGCGAGGGTTAATTGAGAAGCTTTAGGCGATACAAATACTAAGTTTTTTCACTGTTATGTCCTCATCCGCCGGAAAAGAAACCACATCTTTGGTATCAATTTCAAGGGGAGGTGGATAAGTAAGCCAGTTGAGGTAAATGAATCATTCTTTAACTACTTCGCTGACTATTTAATCGCTAACGGTAGAACCCCAGTATTTTCTTTATCAAATTTAAAAGTTCCAACAATTCCGGATAATAGTGCTGAATTACTCGAAGAAGGTTTTGTCATGAATGAAATTGAGCAAGCTCTCAAGGAGACAGACCCTTCAAAATCTCCTGGTCCAGATGGTCTTAATGCAAGGTTCATCAAATCAATTTGGCAGTGGATAAAACAAGACGTTATGAACCTTTTCATGGACTTCTATGAAGGTGCTTCTGTTCCTCATGGATTCAATTCCTCATTCATCGCTTTAATCCCGAAGAAAAATAAACCACTGGAGGTGCAAGACTTCAGACCCATCAGCCTAATGAATTGTTCGTTTAAGTTGCTTTCTAAGGTGCTTGCAAACAGATTAAAGAGAGTACTACCATCCTTAATCTCTGCTCAATAGTCAACATTCATTAAAGGTAGACTAATAATGGATAGTGTGCTAATTGAAAATGAAATAACCTATGGTGTGAAATCGGGGAAATTAGAGGGCTTAATCTTAAAACTCTACTTTGAAAAAGCCTTCAATTCAGTTGATTGGTCTTTTCTTGTCAAGTGCAAGTAGAAAATGAACTTTGGGAGCAGATGGATAGGCTGGATACAGAGTATCTTTGAATCATCTAGAATTTCATTGTTAATTAATGGTTCTCCAACCTCTGAGTTCAAACCATCCAGGGGTTTAAGACAGGGGGACCCCTTGTCCCCACTGCTCTTTTTACTAGTAGGTGAAGTTCTACACTGTCTTCTAGAAGAAGCCTCAAACCAAGGAGTTTTCAATGGTGTGAAATATGACAAACATGTGAATTTTATTTCGCACCTACAATTTGCAGATGACACGATTCTCTTTCTTAAGAATGATCTCCACTCGATCCTGGGTATAAAAAGGTTCTCCTTTGCTTTGAGCTACTAACAGGGTTAAAAATAAACTTCACAAAGAGCTGCCTATTTGGATTAAGAGGAGATCCTAGGGATGTTAAATTCTGGGCGTCTAAGCTGAACTATCAAGTTGGATTGCTTCCGGTCCAATACTTAGGTGTGAGTTTAGGTTTAAATGTGAGATCTCGGATGATCTGGTGCCCTCTGGTGCAAAAAATGAAAGAAAAACTGGCTACGTGGAAGAGTCATTTGTTAAACCAAGCTGGGAAATTAATTCTCCTTAAATCTTCATTGGATAGCATCCCGAGCTACTGGCTTGGTTTATTTCAGATGCCAAAACAGGTGTAGGCAGAAATCGATCAAATTAGAAGATCATTCTTTTGGGGTGATAAGATCATCCAAGGTGCAATATCTAGGAAGCTTCGTACTATAGCCTGGCACACGCTCCAATCTCCCAAAGAATCCGATGGCCTTAATATCACAATTCTAAAACTAAAAAATAAGGCTATGCTTGGCAAGTGGTGGTGGCGATGTTATAGTGAGAGGGGAGTTGCTTGGCAAAATGTGTTAGTTAACCTCTATGGAAGTGTTGTCAATCACAACTTAGATCAGATAGCTCCTAGGAGCAACATGTCCAGTGTGTTCAAAAATATCATTCAACTAAGGCAGTCCCAGCTCATGGGTCCCTTACTCTCAAAACATAACTTTCGATGGACAGTTAAGGATGAGAGCTCTTTTTCTTTTGGCCTGACAAATGGCACTAATTTGGCATCTTAAAAGAATTATTTCCAGCACTTTACGAAGCTTCTCTGGATAAAGAGGAACGATGGCAGAGATATACAATAAGTGGAAGGCCTATGGTGACAATTCTCAAAGATGGTGGTCCCCAACTGCCTTCCCTGAATTCCATGAAGATATCAGTTCTTTCTTCGAAGTTGTTCGCTCTATCCAACTTTCTCATGGTAATGATGTGTTATCCTGGGAGATCTCTGGTTCCTCTTACTCCACTAAGGACTGCAATAAAAAACTAACTGGAGGTTCAACAGACCCCTCTCCATGGTCCAATATTTGGAGTTCAAAAATACCTCCCAAGGTTATGATTTTTCTGTGGAAATTTAAACACGGGGTCTTACCAACATTGGATTTTCCGGTTCACCGTATCAACAAACTTGGCCTGCAGCATAACTGTGCTTGGTGCTTAAATTCAAAAGAAGATATCTCTCATATTTTCTCTGATTGTACGGTGGCAAGATGGATCTGGGAATTTGTTATGTCATGGTGAAATCTAGAAGGAATCATCATAAATAGAATGAGTTTCTGACCATTGTATTACTCTCTTTTCAAAGGTACTCCTCACTATAAAATTTGGGTCTTATCTTTAAGCTCGTGTTTATGGATGTTATGGTTGGCCAGAAACCAAAGGATTTTTCAAAATACCTTGATCACAAAAGACTCGTTGATTACATTGGTTCTAATCCGGTCATTCAAATGGGCCTCGTCAAATAATTGGGTAGATAGTTCGGATTTTGGATCATGGAAAACGAATCTGAAAGGAATGGTAGCATCATATCAGTTTATTAGGCAATCTCAATTTTGGAAGGAAAAATTCAAGTTCTCCGAATTATTAGCAATGATAGATGGCTCTTGGAAAAATCCAAATTTATGAGGTATTGGTGGAGTGATGAAAGACTGCTTGAAAGGCACTTTACTCATTTTTTTGGCCCATATTGCGTATCAAATAGTGTGGAAATGGAACTAAATGCAATTTTCTCAATTTGGAAAGCATGAAAGAATTCAATTCTGGGCAGCTAAATCTTTGATCATATGTACAGACTCGAAAATGGTGGTGAATGATTTTGAAATCTCCATGATCAATATAAATGCAAGTCAATTTTTTGGAGCCCATTTGAGTGAAAGCTGGACCAGCAGGGAAGGGCTTAAGATAGAATATATTTCCAGGGACTTAAATGGCCAAGCTCATGACCTTGCAAAGAAGGGAAGACTACTGGACTCGATGTTCATAAAATGGTTGGGCTGATCGGTTTGAGCCCAGTTTCTATCACCCCATCCCGAAAACGTAGTTTAGTAAATAGATATTCTTATTTTAATAATATCTTAATTTAAGTCTGAATCTTAATTCATTCTTATCTTAAGTTTATTATTATAATTAGATATCCTCAAAGGTAAATCCCTTTTCACTGCTAAACTATCTCGATAAATAGGTAACGTATTCTCCTTTTTCGATTTTGTCAGATCTCTTTTCTTGGTTCTAAGGAATCTTTAGCCGCCTATTTATCTGATCTATGTGCATGCGATAATCAGAAAATCTCTTTCTACTCTTTCAAAAAACCCTAGGCACGCTCTTTGGAAATCATCATTATGGCCCTTTGTAGTGGGAGTATAAATTCTCCATTCCCCTTAGTCATTTTCACCTCCTCACTGTGTTCCTTCTCCCAAACTAAGCATATCTCCAAGCATGAATCAATTCCATATAGTATGGGTTCCACCTCCATACACTACTAGAAATATTGCATTAGACATCGGCTAAAAACCGATGTCTAAAAAAATTTCGACCGATGTCTTTGCGTGTGATGTTAAAAGTCACCTACCTTTGACATCGGTTTTTAGCCGATGTCTATTGCATTACTACACATCGTTTTATAGTTTAATTCTGATGTGAAAATTTTGCTTAGACATCAGTTCTTTTTGCAG
>PHNY01297032.1:1125-11493 GCA_003724115.2 Anethum foeniculum
TAATATGAATTGGATGATCACACACGTGGACTAGATGGTTAGAAAATGGGAAAGTTTAAGAAACATTTTAATACGTGTTTTTAGTGTAAATTTTGAAAACTAATGAGGGGAGATTATTCCTTACTTCGAGTACTTAAATTTAATATTTAAATTATCTTTTTTATTAATTTTAATGAGAAAATTAAAGTAAAAGTATTTATTTGTATAAGAGTTATTAAGTTTTAGTTTTGGAGTAAGTTGTGAATTTTCTTGACATGTTCAGCCTAGACTTTAGTGAATGGTGCGAGTTTTGGAGTTCAAGTGTGATGGTGAACTGAAGAGTTTTGGTATGTTCCTGAAAAATCAATTATGAAAAACCAATTACTAAAACTATATAAATGAGTATATATAAATAAGTATATGTATAATATATTATATATCGTATGAGGGATATTATTATTTTAGAATAATAATAATTAGATCCTCGATAAATATATATTATATTAAATATACAGACGGCATTGTGCGATAGATATATCATGAAAAATCCTAGTCTCTCATATTTTTTTCACTCCCAAATATGCATACAATATACATAGATAGATTTTCTTGACAAAGTGAGGTCGTTAGTTATGGAGCTTTGTCGTATTCATGAATGGATTGTCTCTGGGGATGGCCATCAGGTTACTTTGGGGTCGGGCGGTCGGGAGGTCGGGGAGTGCTATCCCCGCCCCCGATCCACGAATCCTAACCCGCCCCGAACGGGGGATTATTTTACTCCTCGATTCCCGCTCCAAACGGGGGATCCCCGCTAGTAATCGGGGATTCTAATATTTTTTATCAAATAAATATTTATATATTTTAATACATTTTTTAATAAAAATAATTTAATAAATTATTATACATAAATATGTTTTAATATTTAACATCATATTTGAAATAACAATTTGAATTTGAATTTATTTATAATAAAAGATAATATTAAAATTATTATTATTAAATTATATTCTACTATAAAATTTTAATATAATATAAAACTAAAAAAGTTAAACTTTAAGAATGTATATACATTATATTTATTTATAATAATTTAATTAATATACATATAAAACATTAATTATTTATATTAAATATAATAAATGGGGACCGGGGTCGGGGAACGGGGCAGGGATACCCCAATCCCCGACCCTGCCCCGATCCCCGAAATTTGTTTATATTTTTCCTTGCTCCCCGCCCCGAACTCGAAAAATTCCCCGAATCCCCGACCTGAACGAGACGGGGATCGGGGCAGGTAGATGCGGGGCGGGTGAAATGTCCATCCCTAATTGTCTCAACGTTATTTTATCCTAAAAGTAATATTACTTCAACCCATCCTAGCGTAAGTGTGCCAATAATCTCTTCGAGAATAGTCAAGTCTTTTCGAGGGCTTGGCACTTAACTGATACTATGATTTTAATAAAGCAGCCATATAACTAAGTGATTTATTTTTTCTCGTTTTAGTATAATCACTAATTATATGCTTGTTTCGTTATTTTTTCGACCTTCATAATTATTTCGTTATTTGATTTAATTTACCCATTATTGTTAGTTTATGATATATAAATTCTCTCTCCGTTTCACAATATATGTCCACTTTAGAAGAAAAAATTTGTTTCGAATTATTTGTCCACTTCAATTTTCAATGTAAGATTTATATTTCCAAGATCAACTCTACTCCCCATATTTCTAATTTATATCTTCAAAATTAATCATGTTTAACATATTATATTCATTTAATGCACATATTATATTCATTTAATAATGTCATTAATACGTTTTTTTTCTTATCAACATTTTTTTTAATATATTAATTGTTTAAAAGTGGACATTTAGGAGTACTTTGTTATTATGCGTGTAGTAAATATTCTTAACACATAGCCCATTCAATACTGAGGTCGCCTGAGCTGCCTTGAGAAAATATTGACAATTAACATGCACAGAGATGAAATCTTAAAATATACTCCCTCTGTCCCGGTTCTTTACGCTGGGGATGGAGGCCTTGACACACATTTTAAGCTTATAAAAAGTATGGTTCTATAAACTTTTTTGAAATTTTTTTTGTTCTGTATAAAAATATAATACTTTAACTTTTATTCAAAAAAAATATTTAAAAAATAAATTATGAAACTATATTTTATAAGAGCCTTAAAATGCGTGTGGAGTGCAGGTTCCCAAATCTGATCGGACAGAGGGAGTATTGTGTTTAGAGTAGATCCATATGTGAATTAAATAATTCCTAGAGAATATTTTTGGTAGTAAAATCCGAGTGCATAGAGCCAAAAACACATCAAATAATTCGATGTCGTGAGTCAAACTATACATGCCAAGATATATAAACCAGAGTCTTCAAATATATATGTATACTGAGAATATACTCTAGATAAGTATTTAGAGAACTTGGTTGAGTATTTAAAATGAAATTATGTTGATGTATATGTTAAAAATATTACTAACATATTTCTGATTATTGGATACAAATTCTTAATTTTTTAATTACCATCAATGAATGGACACATTAATAGAATTCAAAGGTCAAGATGACTTTCACAATATCAGCCCATTTTAATTTTAAAATGATAGTGTTGTTTTTTTGATCAATTTAAGGTATGATTTTATATAAGTAATTAAAATAATTAATTGTTTACTATTTTTTATGATATAAACTTTAAGGCACCATATTTATTTAACAAATGGACTAAAGAAATCTTTATTATTAATTTAATGGTAAATCAATATTACCTCCATCCCAATTTAACTGTCTTGTTTAACTTTCGTATGTTCAACTCAACTTTGACCGAAAATTATTTATTATATAATTAAAAAAATTACGAGAAATATATAATTGTAAAAATTATCTAATCTACTGTAAAATATATTTTCAAATTTTTAAAATTATAATAAATTTTAATTTTCATTCAAAATTGGATCCAATTGACCACCAAAAATTAATAATTAATTTGAAACAAAGGAGTACATATAAGATTAGATGACCATGATTTTAGAAAAAACTTTTTTGTTACAGAATTTTGTTGTGCAGGGCACTCTTGGAGATGAAAAATGCCAACATGTTTCAAAAAAGAAAGGCATGAGGATGTAAGTCAAGAAACAACATAAACACACTAGGTTGTAAACTAGCATATGAAATATAAATTACCCAATTTCTTTCTACCTCTCAAGTCTCTCTTGCATCCACTTCCAACACTTGACAGTTGACACTAGTCCAAAGTGTATACATGGATGGATTGGTGGCCCTTCAAAAACATGCGCAACTGAATAATACTACATGCATGAGACACTCTTACATGAATTCAACTCGACTCACCTTCCGAGTCACGAGACTATATTTGTTTACCTAAAGACTTTCACTTGAATAACAAAGCTGGAATGCCTCACTAATTTCGAATATAATTATTGCAATGTTTTTTCTTTCTTTCTTTTGACACTAACCTACACCCCAAACATGTGTTGGATATCAGTTTTTATGTTGAGACCTAGGTTAGTTAGTACATTACTGTTCCTTTACTTCATACATGCACACATACAATACAAGGATACTGATAAATGAGAAATACTGAGGTGAAAGGAAATGAAAGAAACGACACCCACAAATATACAAATTCTGGTTGCAAGCTGCATACAATATATATGTGTATATATAAAAATACATATACAGTAGTAGTTTGTCAGTGCTTTAAAAAGAGAGCTGGCCCCAAAAAGCTAAATCTCTAAATCTAAGGCTGACCGTCTTTGACTTTATAAAGAAAGTTAATAATATACCTACTTTTCGTTGTTAAAAATTTTTATAGGTAGAAAGCTGAGTACGTGGAATCGGGAGAATATCTAGCTTTCATCAAAGAAACAAAATGTGATGGATCAAGAGCTTTTAAAAACACCATAGCCTCCGTAAATAAATTCTTAAATGCATTATCTCCATAAAATAATTTTTCCAACTTTAATATAACAAATTAAATGCAGATGAATACAATTTTCTGATTTTAAAAATAATCTATTTATCGAGATTTAACTGTATATATAGGTAGCTAGTTAAATAGGATGTCTTGAACAAGAACTCTAACTGCACTCTCTTAAACTATTATTGTTTTTGGTGTGTTAAGAAGTTCTGCAAACCTTGCAAGTGTGTGTTTGATTTCTTTCTTGGTAAATTATATTTTTGGAGATTTGGATAAAACCAAGATTTCTCTGTTTGGGCTTGCAAAAACACTAGCCACTTAAATTGTTTTTTGTTTTCTACCATATCTATCCATTCTCTCTTTTGCTCAACCTAGAGCTCTACTCCTCTCTTTACCAAATCCACAACAAAACCCAAGCTATATATATAAACCGCACACTAGCGTCTATATATAATTAAGCAGGCACATAAGAGTAGCCTGATTTAGCTTGTATGTATATGCAAATGATATCTGGTGAGTTCTTCTCCAATATCTCTTCTCCTACCAAAATGCTTCCTCAAGAATCAGAAGCAAACCCTAATACCAAATCCAACTCCAATCCATCTCTTAAGAAGAAAAGAAACTTACCCGGACATCCAGGTAAACAACACTAATTCCGCCTGTTTTGTTGTAGTGTTCTACAATTATAGAACATGTATAATTGTTTTTCTTTTTTTCAAAAATTTAATTATGAACTTGGTAACATGTATAAACCTCAGCAGAATAAGTAATAATGTAATAAAAGTTGTACATTTTTTTAAATATAAATGTGTTGGTATTTATTATGATTTGAATAAGCAGATCCAGATGCTGAAGTGATTGCTCTATCACCAAAGACACTAATGGCAACAAACAGATTTATTTGCGAAATCTGTAACAAAGGTTTCCAAAGAGACCAAAACTTACAACTCCACAGAAGAGGCCACAACCTTCCATGGAAGCTAAAGCAAAGAACAAACAAAGATCAAGTGAAGAAAAAGGTGTACATATGCCCGGAAACAACATGCGTTCATCACGACGCCTCGAGGGCTCTGGGAGATCTCACTGGAATCAAGAAGCATTTCAGTAGAAAGCATGGTGAGAAGAAATGGAAGTGTGAAAAGTGTTCAAAGAAGTACGCAGTTCAATCGGACTGGAAAGCTCATTCCAAGACTTGTGGGACTAGAGAGTACAAATGTGACTGTGGCACACTATTTTCCAGGTCTATACTACTTATATAAGATAACAACCTCCATTCAGTTTAATTCTCTTATATACTTGTTGTTCAGAATGTCTGTTCTCTGAGATAATAAATGTTTGAGGGTCGCATTAAATTCATCTCATCAAGATACAGTACGAAATGTTTGGGGTATTTACATATATAGTACATGACTATTTATCTATCTATCTATATATATATATATATATATATATATATATATATATTAATTAGTATCAAAGTGTTGTTTCTGAAGTAGGGTGTCATTGATTTGTACAGGAAAGACAGTTTTATCACACATAGAGCTTTTTGTGATGCCTTGGCTGAAGAAAGTTCAAGATTTAGTACTTCAGTTACAGCACCTGCAGAGGCTGCTGTTAATAACATGAACTTTAAAAATTCTCATGAGACTAGTGGTGTGATTAATCATCATCAACCAAATAATTTGTCACATGGATATTCCGGAATTTCTGAATTTGGATCGGGTAATTTTTCACCCGACTTGGGTGGAGGAGACCACCACAAGCCGAAATTGTCATTGTGGCTGCAGGATCAAGCTAGTTCCCAGCTCAATTCTATGTACAACTCCAATGTAACTGATCATGGGGTGCAATTGGGTTCTAATAATAATGTTTTCGGAACATCTCCCATGGGAGGTAATTACGGAAACCTCTCGTTATCTCAAGGCCTTAAGGAGGATGGATCGGTTAATAATCCCAATAAATCTTGTTTGCAATCAGGTAAAATTCTTAGCGGGAATTCTTTGTACTCTGGAAATTATAAGAATGAACAAAAATTTGAGTCATCTCCAATGTCTGCCACGGCTCTTCTGCAAAAGGCAGCTCAGATGGGATCTACTCGGAGCAATCCATCCATGCTTGGTAACACATTTGGCTTGATGAACTCTAGTAATAATGCTCCTGCATCTGCAGCTCAAAACTTCAATCTTTCTTCGCCTGACGGAAGAAGCAATGATCAATTTCACTCAGTTTTTGGAAAACAAGGGGAACCTTTAAGTGAAATATCTTTACCAGCTTCCGTTAGTTGTTCGAGTTCATCGAAAATGTACGTTAATCCATCCAACAATTTTGATCAAATGATGGTGCAAAGTAGGATTAGTGCACAGCATAGAAGTGCTGGCTTTAGTGGTTTTGAAAACAGCAGCCACTTAACTAGAGATTTTCTTGGAATGGGACGTGAAGGGGGGCGTCCATTTTTGCCACAAGAGTTGGCTAAATTTGCTTCTTTCACTTCTTCAATGGGCTTGAACCACTTCCCTAGCCATTAATTAGTTTAGTATTTAAATTTCTATTTTTGTGATTTAAGTTATAATATAATTCTATTTGGTACTAGTTGTGTAATAATTTCTGTTGCACTTGATTCATTCTTATGTTCTAATATGGCGTATGCATGTTTACTATTTTTTAGTAGGGTGCTATAGCTTGGCTTGTGAACTTACAGCTCGATATGTGGCCTCCATGTTGAACTAATTAAGCAGAAAATTTGTCCAATTCCATCCATCTGTAAATTTTGAAATGAATACTATGTGTCAAATAATTAATTATTACTTAAAAACATATTATTGAATTGATATTAGAATGTTAGAAATAGTAAAATTTGCATATCGAATTCATTTCAAATATGTAATTTAAATTGAAAGAAATTATATTGTCATCATAACGTAACATTTAATTTCTAACAATTGTCAATTTGTGTTCAATTTTTGATAGCTTATGCATTATCTATACTATATTACCTAGTAAATTATCCAAAGGAATGTTTATAGTTCAAAAATTGTTACAATTTAAAGGGCGCTAGTCCCCCTCCACATATATTAAGCAACGTAGGTCTCAGATTCACGGTGTTAATCCCGTTGACGGAAATTTTTTGCAAACAAGTTACATCAGTCGATGGATAAATGAATTTCCGATTGTAAATCAAAGAGCCTCTCCATAGGAATTAGGGGAGATTATAAGTGATAAAGTAAGAAGGATTAAAGCAGTAGTGTGACAACTGATTGGGGGGGTCTGACAGTACCATGTCAGAAGTAGACTGAAGCAGACGAGACTACGAGCCAGCCAGCCAGCCAGCCATGCATGTCTTTTTCACGGATCTCTTACCACTTACCCCTCCCCCTCTTCTATCACTATTTATTTGGTCCTACTCCTACTATTTTCATATCTGGTACCTAAATATATGGAGTAAAACTTTATGTTTAAAATGATATTGATAAAAAGAAAAACACAGAAACCTATAAGATTCGTTGACCATCACTCATTTTAGTCAAGTTGAGTGGGCTATCCGGCCGGTGCTAACATGTGTATCTTACTATCTATACATACATTTGAGAGGACTAGAAAACAAACAGAGAATTTGAAGTGATCAGGAACACCGAGACAAAATGAAAGAGTAGAACAGCTAAATTATTCTTAAACTTCTTTATCACATTTTTAGTTATTAACACAAATTTCATTATTCATTTAAAATGAAGCTCGTTGCATTATTGTCTTCCTATTTGAATCATGTGATGTTTATCCAAGTGAAACCATTTTTTATAGGAATGGCATGGTATATATAAAAACGATGAGTTCATAAAAGCATAAATAAGATATATAAAATGTGATTGACAGGTAACCCGCCACCAATAATTATTAAAAAGTAACTGTAAAATATTAATCTTCATTTTTAATAATGCTAATAAGGTGCAATTTTAAGCCAGCCACCCTTGGCACATCTTGTATATATTAAACCAATGTTTTTTATATAATCAGGTTTTTGGACATGCGCAGATGTTTGGACGTGCGCACCTGGATTACTCCTGAAGAGGACTAGCAAGTATTTCATCGTCATGATACTCTACTTAAATTCAAGCATTCATTTGAAATCGAACCAAAAACCTTGAAAGGGTAAGCCACTAAAATCTCAGTCTCAGCCTGTTGATCTATAATGTGGGTAAATATGTTTTTGTTCTTAATGCATATATTCTAATTATCTTCAAAGCGGACCCCAGGATCTTAAACTAGCCGGGACTAAATTTCGTATTTTATTAACTTTATTTTACGAAATAACCAAATACTTCAAAAACTATTCCTCTAATTTCTTCTTGATTAACAGAAGCAAAAAGAAATGAAAAATCAAAAAACAAACTGACACATTGGGGGACCTCGGGGAACTGTATGGTTTCATATTCAAGTTTGAAATTGGCAGATTATTTTAAGTGCAACTTTTCATGCAAATCTAGATACATATATAATAGTGTAGAGTAGTGTATATGTATAAAAGCAAAAAAACTTACAAACTTTTCACGGTGAATATGGAAAGGTGAGTAAGTTTAGGAACAGCTTTATCTTAGGGTTAGGGAAGCTCCCAATACATATACAACGTACAGATTACAATGCATTTTGATTGGAGTTGCAGCCTTTGATTCTTTCTCCTTATCACTTTTGAGTTTTCAAGACTTTTTGGAGCACCCCAGCAACTTCAAACTAGGCTAAGCTATTTGATTATTGTTTATAGCACTGTAAGTATGTATATTTACAAAATAAGCCAAGCCAGTGTGATTTGTAAAGGAGTCTTAGTTGACTAATGCAGGTGTGATCAGTTCCAACTCCCAGCACCTTGCATGTTTAATTATACTTATATGTTTAGTACTCTAGTACATAAAAAGCTATCAAACTTTACAACAATGAGATCGATCCAAACCTTTTTCTTGGAGACACCAGTTTACACACACCCTGCAACAAACTGTATACTATATATATACTATTTATACTAACTTACTTAGGATACCATTCATTGACCTTTTTATTAAAAAAAGACTCCTTTCAGAAATGGCTTTCCAGTGATTTTTAAACAATGACCAGACAGCTTACCTCTTTCTTGCTTTTTCTACTCCTTTTACTCAATAATTGCCTTGTTTTTTTCCTTTCTTCTTTACTTTTTTGCCTCCTGCTAGTAGCAATTAGCAAAGTTTGCTAAGCAAACTATGCTTATTCTGTTCTCACATTCTTAATCACCAATTTACCATTTTTTTTTTATATCAGTATATAACATTCATTCAATGCTAGATTATTGCACTAAAAAACGTTTTTTAATTTTAATATAAAAGTAGCACTCCAATTATTTTAGAAACACAATCTAGTAACATTTATTTACCTGCTCATTCGACTTTCATTTAACGTTAGACCAACTTAATTAATTACATTGATCGAAGAAGATGTGGTGTGGTAAGGATATATAAGTATATTCATCTTTAATTATAGTTTAAATTATTTTTATTTACTTAATGCATTTTTTTTCATTCACCTACCACTAACCTATGATAAAATTTCTATTTTTGCGCATCTTTCTCCGTAGATATTAACTGCGATTCACGGATTTTTTTATCTGAAATTAATAGAATTACCTGTGTTAAAAGGTAGCAAATTTATTATTTAAAGTAGAAAAAATAATGTATTTTAGTTGAAAATTTTAATTGGTTAGTTATTATTAATTATAATATTTTATTTAATTTTATTAAATAGAATTACCCATAATATTTTCGAAAAGTGAGGTGTTTTAATTGTAAAAAATAAAAAAGGTAAAATATTTTAGTTGAAAAGGGTAATTGGTTTATATATATTTATATTAGTGATATGAAAAAGGTTTCAGCAAAAAATAAATTAATTTGGTTTGATATTAATAGTCAACTAGTGATTTGACTAGTAGTTCTAACTAGTGTTTAGTCCCGGATTGGTGTTTCGATTTTTTTTAAAAAAATAATTCTCAATTATCCAACCATATGGATGTCAGAATATATATATTTTAGTGATATGACAAAATTTCAGAAAAGAATAAATTAATTTGGTTTGATATTTTAATAGTTACCAGTGATTTGACTAGTGTTTAGTCTCGAATTGGTCTTTCGATTTTTTAAAAAATATTTTTTAACAATCCAACCGCATGAATGTCAATATATATATTAGTGATATGACAAAAATTTCAGAAAAAGATAAATTAATTTGGTTTGATATATTAATAGTCAACTAGTGATTTGACTAGTACTACTAACTAGTGTTTAGTCCCACATTGGTGTTTCGATTTTTTTAAAAATAGTTCTCAATGATCCAACAGGATATATATATTTTAGTGATATGACAAAAATTTTAGAAAAAAATAAATTAATTTGGTTTGATATTTTAATAGTCAACTAGTGATTTGACT
>PHNY01297034.1:1164-16590 GCA_003724115.2 Anethum foeniculum
TT
The DNA here is from genome assembly GCA_003724115.2 of Anethum foeniculum. Classification (NCBI taxonomy): domain Eukaryota; kingdom Viridiplantae; phylum Streptophyta; class Magnoliopsida; order Apiales; family Apiaceae; genus Anethum; species Anethum foeniculum. The sequence continues at coordinate 1,167 of PHNY01297034.1, forward strand.
ATTTTATTATTTTTAAAAATAAATAAAATATTACTAATTAGTGTCAAACAAAAACAAACATAACTTATTTAAAATTAAACATCATATTTAATATATGTGTTTTAAGATTGTATTTAAATTTATAAATAAAAATGTAATAACAAAATTTAATTTGATACCTCATACCGCTCCCTCAAACCCACCTCCCTACTAGGATATCAAATCTCATTCCTAATGGGTAAATGATAAAAGGCGAAGTGCTAGAATGTTGTACTCCTTCACTTCCTGCCGACGAAATTCAGACCAAGTTACTTAGCAAAAGCAAATAAAAACTAAAATTAAGACAAGTCACCATCTTATTTCCTCAAATTGTTCTACAAATTCTGCTCAAATTAGCCCAACAATATTTAGGGCTTGTTTGGCTGAATAAGTACTTATGAACTTATCAACTTATTTTGGGAAAAAAATTCATATTTATATATTAATTTTTAGAATTAAGTATTTAAGAATGATTAAATGTTTCTTATATGCAAAAACTTACAGAAAATAAGTAACTTATTTCAGAAAAAAGTACAATTTGATGTACTTTTTTCAGAAATAAGTAACTTATTTCTGACAAATAAAATTTGTCAAACGGGCCCTTAACTCCGGTTTTCTACCATAACTTACACCGACTTGTATTTTCATATGGAATTAACCTTACGAGTCCAATATAAAATTGTTCAGGGCGGATGAAGACTTTATTGAGTATTCATTTGCACAATGTGTTATGTTGACTTTAAATGATAATTAAGTGGGAACAACCATGTATTAAGGGCCGGTTTGGTGAACTCCTCCTGCAACGAGCTTAGAGCAAGTCCAAGAGATGTCTCAAATAGTGTCCTAAATCAAAATTTAAGGTAAATAAGTAAAAATAAAGATCCAACAGTGTCTTAAGAGTGACTTAAAATGATAGGACATATCTTATTTGCCCCATTTTTAAGGCTGTCCTAATCTAGCCTTATTTCACATTTAACAATAAAAAATTATTGTTCCTTATTTTTCACATACTTCTTTTTCCTTCCCTTTATAATTACATTTCAAATATATTGTTATTATTATAATAACATGACATGAATTTAAGGTTTGTTGTTGGAATCCATGTGTACAAATAATGTCCTAATTTACTAAGACACAATAGTTTATAATATTTATAGGTAATCTACTAAGACACTCTTGGACTTGCTCTTATTGACTTATATGCTCTTATCTAGTTGTGTTTGTCGATCTAGCTTATAAATACAAATTATAATGAATAAGTTGAAAGTTGATAACGACGTACTTTTTACCGACTTATTTTAATTTTTTCACTTTTTTATTAATTTTAATTTATAACATATATTTTTAAAGTATTTTCTAGTTTAAAATTCATAAATTAAGATAATTGTATTTAATGATTAATTTTTTAAATAAAAATTTCACCGACTTATAACTAAATTTATCCAAACATTTATATAACTCATAGGTATTAATCTAATTATCACTTATATAACATTTAGTCAATTTAAGTCATAAGTTACTTATTTTAAGATTTTCCAAACGAACACTATGATACCTCTCTATTTTCAAAATAGACATAAATTTATAATAATTTTGATCGTATAATTAAAATTATTATTTTCTATAATACCATACATTTAAAAATGGAAATGGAGGGACTATTACAAAATGAACTTGTAGCAGCTTCCTTTTACATGTAAGTTGCTTGTAAAAGGTTGCGGAACTCATGGATGCGAATCAGACACTTGTAAAAGGTTGCGGAACTCATGGATGCGAATCAGACATTAAAATTATCCACTCTTCTCTTTTTAAATTTACCAAACTAAACAATACTATGAAGTAGACAATAAGTTATCCCATAATGATATTAGTAATGCATTAATTAAGGGTATGATGGGTAATTAATACAGTCATATGTCTTTGTGACTTTAGGCACTTCGTGCAGATTATAGCCAGCTTTGAGATTGAATTTTTTTTTTTTTTTTTTCAAGAGCTTTGAGAATGATTTGTGATTCGAAAAGTTTTATCAAAAAATTTGGCGTACGAAATTAATTGTAGTAAATAGAAACATAATATATATCAAAATTCTGCCTATGCAAGTATGCAATTACTAGTTTTTTTTTAGGAAAGGGTTTTTTTTTTTTTTTTTTTACAAACATCAACTCACACTGCGTTTGAAAATTTAAAGTACTAAATTCAATGAGAAGACAAGAGTACAAGCACCCGGAGAGTTGGGAGGAAGCATCCGATCATTAAATTCTGCAGCATAAATTATACATTACTCATCTCTCGCAATGACATAAGGATCCTGTTTTCTTGGCGATCAAAATCAAATTTAATCTCCCTCCATTTAGTTTAGAAAGCAGTTCTTGAGTGTTGTCAGGGCTGAGCATTCGGCCGGTTCGGTCCAAAATCGGACTAAACTGAATAGACCGAAAACCGAAATGTTATTTTTTTTCCGGAACGAACCGAACCGAAGTTGTATTATGGACCGGACCGGACCGAACCGAATTACCGGTTTTGGACCGAATGGACCGAAATTTTTTTCAATTTTTTTTTATTATTAAAAATAAAATCAAAGTTTATAAAATTTAAAATATTATTAAACTAATGTGACATAAAGAGCTCTAAGAGTGTATAAATACAATTACCAAGTTAAAATTATAATTATATTTTTTAAGATATATGTAAAATGTATAATATAAAATTTATAATATTTATTATTCGAACTATTCGGTTTATTCGGTCCGGACCGAAATATTTTAAAAGGAACTGGACCAAACCGATTTATATTTCGGTCTATTCGGTCCAGACCAAATAAATCGAATTACTGAAAAATTAGGACCAAACCGAACCGAAGTTTTTCGGTTTCGGTTCGGTTTTGCTCACCCCTAAGTTTTGTAATAGTTGCCTTATAAATATTATGAAATATAAGAAATTTTTCATAAATTCTTCAAATAAATTTTTAAATCAAAATATAAATAATATGATAAAAAATTAAACTCCAACAAACTCCTAATGACTCTTAAAACCCAGGAGAGTCTCTTCTCTCTGCTCTATTTTAAGAGCAACTACATAACTCTTAACTTATAAACTTCTTTTTATTAATAAAATATTCACTTAAATATCTTTCAATTTAAATTCTTGTCATACTCGATTTGAAATATGAATAATATAATCCCTCCGTCCTAATTTACTAGTCTATTTTGACTTTTACGCGTATTTTAAGGTGTATTGACCGTATCGCTCCGTTTATCATTTTCTGATTTTTTTTTTTTAATTTTTGTGAATAAAAGTTCAAGATTCAAATATTTATTCTAGAAAAAATAATTTGAAAAAGGATAAATGGAGCTATCCGATCAATGCATCTTAAAATACGCATAAAAATTAAAGTGGACAAATAATTTGGAACGGAGGGAGTATAACTTAGAGCAACTCCAATAGATTAGCTATTTGTCATCCTAACTTATAATAGAGTGAATGAGGGTGAAAATTATGCTTGAATAGTATCCTAGTGAATCCTTATTTTACTAATATCCTCCCTTCATTACTTATAAAAGGTAATCTCCCCCTTCTTCTAAGCATGTCCTAACTATTATTTTATAATAAAATAATGAAGCACTCTTCTTATCGACCTTTAGTGATGGAAAACAACTTTTAATAATATAATATGAAATAAGGAACAAGGATAAGTAACATTATTAGGGTTCAATATATTTGTCTCTATTCTAAAATACTAAGATTCAATATTTTATATAATATATAAGAAATTAACTAAGACTCTCTTGGAGTTGCTAGAGACAAAATAAAGATTATTGTTGAAGTTGACATGAAAGTCCATGTCATGACTTGCTTGGAGTCATATTATTTATATTATATTTAGAAGCCAACTAAAAGATCGTTGGAGATGCTCTATTGTCCTAATATTTTAGAATATTATTTATATACATGAATTCCAACAATAATCTTTATTTCTATATCTAATATTATAATAATATATTTGAAATGCAATAATGAAAGAAAGAGAAGGAAGTGTCGAAAAAAATATAATAATATTTTTTTTTGTTAAAAGTGAAATAAAAAAATATAGAGGGGGCAGAGATGATCATTCGATGGCTCAATACAAGGAAGCTAAGAAACAACTGGCAAACATATACAATCAGCGGGAAATCTTTTGGAGGCAGAGATCAAAGCAAATCTGGTTGCAAGCGGGAGATAACAATAGTCAATATTTTCATAAGTTTGCCAGCAAGCGTAAGAGAAATAACTAAATCCTTAAGCTGAAGGACGAAGAAGGGAGTTAGGTGGATTGGGAAAATGGATTCTCTGAAATGGTGGCACGATATTTCAACCAATTATTCCAAGCGTCTGAGTCATGTTGGCAGGAAGTTATTGATAATATTCAGACAACAATAATAAAGGCGCAAAATGAAGAGCTATTAAAACCTGTAGAGGATGGAGAGGTCAAAACAGCATTATTTCAAATGCAACCGGATAAAGCGCCAGGTCCCAACGGGATGACTCCAGGATTTTTTCAAAAGCACTAGAAGATTGTGGGACAAGATGTGGTTCAGATGGTGAGAAATTTTTTTGTCACCGGGGAGTTTAGCAGCGAGTTAAATGCTACCAATATTGTTTTGATTCCAAAGAAGAAAGGGCCTACAATGATGAGTGACTTAAGACCAATTTCTTTGTGCAATGTACTAGTTACAATCATTACAAAAGTGTTAGCAAATCGGTTGAAAAAGACGTTAGATTCGGTTATTTCAGAGAACCAAAGTGCATTCATGTCTGGGAGACTTATATCAGATAATATTATGGTTTCCTATGAAGTTATGCACTGTTTAAAAAGAAAGAGAAGGGGTAAAGAAGGGTATATGGAGCTTAAACTCGATATGAGTAAAGCGTATGACAGAATTGAGTGGGATTACTTGAGAGTTGTGTTGAGTCAGATGGGTTATGATAATTGGTGGATTCATTTGATGATGCAGTGCGTATGTTCAGTTTCTTATCATGTTACTCAAGCAAATCGGGAGGTAGGTCCTATTTTCCCTAGTCGAGGAATTCGACAAGGGGATCCCTTATCCCCATACCTGTTTATTCTTTGTGCTGAAGGTCTCACTGCGTTGCTAAGAAAATTTGAACAGAATAAATGGATTCAAGGAGTGAAAGTATGTAGGAAAGCTCCAAGTATTAGTCATATGCTCTAGGCTGACGATTCGTACTTGTTCTGTAAAGCTAGTGTAGATTCAGCTAGCCACATTTTAAGGCTGCTGCAGAGTTTTGAAAAGGGTTCTGGGCAGAAGGTTAATATGGAGAAATCATCGATATTCTACAGTACGATTGTGTATGAGGATATGAAGATGCAGTTGGGTCAAGTGTTACAAATGCGAGAGGCGGGAGAGAACTGCTTGTATTTAGGATTGCCCAAGATGATGAGCAAAAGTAAGACAGCTACACTGGGCTTTCTCAAAGACAAGATTAAACAACGGGTTTTGAGTTGGGATGGTAAATGTATTTCTCGTGGTGGGAAAGAAGTGTTGATCAAATCAGTTGCCCAATCGATACCTACATATGCTATGAGTTTTACTTCCAAAAGAGTTAACGAGGGACTTGGAGAGAATTATGTCACGGTATTGGTGGAACTCAAATTCTTATGATAGTAGAAGCATTCATTGGATGAGCTGGGAGAGACTTAGCTGTGGGATGGGTTTCTGTGATTTGAGAGATTTTAATCTTGCTATGCATGCAAAGCAGGGTGGAGATTCCTATCGAACTCGTCATGTCTGGTGAGTAAGATTTACAGAGCAAGGTACTTCCCAGATGGTAACTTTTTAGATGCTACTATGGAAAATAACCCAAGCTATATTTGGAGAAGCATCTTTGATGCAAAAGGGATTGTTTCTGCAGGGGTGCGTTGGCTAGTGCGATCAGGTCACTCGATCAATATTTTAGGTCAACCATGGTTGAGGGTGATACAGAATCCCTACATAACCTCGGATACTCCTGGATTACAAAATAATAAAGTGTCATCTTTGTTTGCAGTTGATCGCAGAGAATGGGATGTGGATGTTCTAAGGGACATGTTCAATGCTAGAGATCAAGAGTGCATTCAAAATGTCCAACTTAATCAGGAAGGGGGGAGGATATAGTTTATTGGAAGGAAGAAAGTTCTGGGCAGTTTAGTGTGAGGAGTGCTTATAGACTGATCCAAGCACAAAAGCACAGTTGGCAATATGTATCCAATGATAATTTTGGGAGGAAGACTTGGAGAGTCTCATGCTTGCCAACGAATAAAATGCTGAGGAGTAAGCATGTTCCAATTGAAGCTACCTGCCAGGTATGCAAAAGAGAAGAGGAAACATCTATACATGCTTTACTTTACTGTTCGGTTGCAGCACAATGTTGGCAAAAGGTAATGCCAGAGTTTCAATGGGCTGATTTTCAAACTCTAAATCAATGGTGGGAGCAAATTTATCCAGATATGATAATGATAAGAGAGCTGAAATAACTTCGGTGTGTTGGTCTATCTGGAAAGCTAGGAACGAAGTGGTTTGGTAGAAGAAGTATACTCGAGTTTTTGTTGTTATTGCACGAGCCAAGCAATATCTTGAACAATGGAGATTTGCCCAAAACAAAGTTTTGATGTTTCGTTTTCCAAATCTAGTTGAAGGAGACGGACGTAGCGTTTGGGTACAGCCACAAGGGTCAACAATCAAGGTATCTGTGGATGCAGCGACATTCAAGAGTATAACTCTTATGGTGTTGGTATAGTTGCCAGAGACTCAATGGGGGATCTGAAATTGGCCAGGACAGTGTATAAGCTGGGGTCGGTTAGGGTGGAAGTTGCAGAAGCCATGGCTATCAATAAGGCCCTCAGTTGGATCAAGTCTTTGCAGTGGAATGGAGTGGTGGTCAAGTCAGACTGTCTGGTGGCAGTGCAAGCTTTTCGTAGCAAAGTCGCTATAGTATCTCCGTTTGGTCGGATTATAGCGAAGTGCAGGCAGTTAGCACAAGAAATCAACACAGTAAATCTGTTTTTTGTTAGACGATCTGCTAATATGGGTCCATGAACTAGCTAGGTTGTCATGGTTCTTTTCCAGATCAAATTTTCGATAGGAAGTCTGTTCCTATTGGAGTTGAAGTTGTTTTGAAAATGATTTGAAGTAATAAAATTGCCTTGTTTGTCAAAAAAAAAGTGAAATAAAGACTTAACTAGAATAGACATGTGTTAGAGTTTCTGGAATTTAGATATTTGTAAAGACAAACATATGTATTAATTTATGTCATTCTTATATCTACTGAAAATAAATATGTATTACATGTCTATGTTCTCCCTTACAAATCTAATTCTTGACCATTCTTATTTTCGACCATTCCAATCTCCAACAACTCACACATCTTTCTGTTATCAGTTTAACTCAATTTTGGTTGAAAATTAGAAATTATTTTTTCACAATTTTTAAAAACTGAGAAATATATTTTAAAATAAAATCAATAATCTTTTAATGACATGTTTCTTATAATTTTTAAATTATATAAAATACATAATCAAAATGTACAAAAATTAAATAAGACAATCAATTTGAGACGAAGGAGTAATTAAATACTCATAGGTCTTACAATTTACCCACTTCTTACTTTCTTCCCTTTCTTGACGACCTTGAATCCGACCCAAAACCAGATATAAATAATTGGATGGACGGAGGAACATGAGCTTAAACAAAACAAAATTTTTACATACGAATTATTTCAACTTGATTCAGTCATGACAATATTTTTATAATTATATCGATTACTAAGTGGAGTTCATACCGAATTATCACAGCTACATGCACAATACACCATATTAGGCGGTCAAGCAATGAAGCACTGAGTAGACATTTAGATAATAATTTATACAGATTAGATCAGTTTGAGCTTTAAGAACATTTGATGAAGAGGCCCCGGATTATTGTAGCTGGTTTGTTGCCAAAGATGTTTTAACTAGTACACAAACTAATACTTTAACTAGTCATGTGTTTACAACCCATTGCAAAGTCAACAGGATCTAATTTGTAAACATCTCTTCTTTTTTTTCTTTTTCTTTTTTGATACATAATTTGTAAACATCTTACCAATGACATTGTATTAGACTTTGTATGGATATTATCCTAACTTGATATGATTTGGATTGTAGAATATATTAAATATCATATTTGATGCTCTCGCAACTTGAATTGGATGAAATTGGGATCAGTGAAGAATATTTGTTGAAACCGCTACTCGGGACAATGGTTAATATAAATAAAGCAGAAAACTTGGTGACTCTGAAAAGCAAAAGCATGGAAAGCACAATAGTTAATCTGGGAGAATGCAGCTATACTTGGGACTATGTGAACCAGAAACATGAAAAGCACAATGGTTGATATGAAAGACTGCAGCGAAATGCAGTTCCAAAAGCACAATGTACCTAGTCACCATTTTTGTGGATTGGGAAAACAGATTTCTTCAAATATAATCCCTATCTAAAGAACCTCAAACACAAAAAATACATAAAGAGAGAGATCTTAAAACTTTGTGTAGAGTTCAATTTCCTCGATTCAATCTTTTCTACAGTAAATATGTTACTAAGAGAGCTGAACTCGATATTTGCATTAGCAGTGAATTTTGGTCAAACACTAGTAAGATGGCCCCTAAATATGGATCTCAAACATTACTGGAACGGTGAAACCTCTGCATTTCATTAACATACGAGATTCATGTACTGCGTTATTGTTGCTTAAGTTGAAACCTCTACATCTACTGATATCAATCATATAATGCAACTACAGCTACTTGTACAAATCAAATCCAAAACATAAAACTTTGTGGTGAACACAATTGCAGGAGCTGTTTCTGTTGATAATGAATTAAATTATCAAAACAGAACACAGGTGATATAGTAAATCTAGCTAAGAAAATATAGTATTTCCAAAAATAAAGGACTCCGCCAATTATAACAAAAAATACATGCATACATATAATTATATTCTATTAGCTCATAGAAGAATACCTGACGATCACCGCCATCTCACATAAACTTTCATACCACTCAGTGGCGATCACGATCACGATCACTTTTCTCCTTCTCAATCTGCTGCTTTTGCTTCTCTACGAGTTTATCAATTGCTGATTCTACAGCTTCTCGTCCACCGATGAGCAGTTTGGTAATTATTTCTGGATCTTTCTCAAATTTAGCATCCTCAAACTCTTTTCGTGCATTCTCTCGGAGAATGTCACGCCACAACACACCTCGGGAATCAGGCCACATGAAGAAACGGGTAGCCCGCATTATATCGCGGTAGAGACTCAGTGCCTCTCGACGAGTACTAGAGAGCCTCTGACGAGTTACAATTTCATTTTCATCATTATCAAAGGATTTATCTTTTTTCTCGACTATGTGTCTATCTAATAATTCCTCAAGCGTGTCTGGACCATTGTGTAAAACACGGTAATGATGGTGGAGGAACACAGTGGCTCGGTGGTGCTTCAGAGAGGACAAGAGACTTCGACAGCATAACATTTTCCCCTCCCTTGCTTTCTTGCCAACTGTTGAAGTATTGGATTTTATTTGTTTATAAACTAAGTACTCCAATTACAAGTGATCCTTATAGTGCAATTGAAAGTCGGTGCAAACATCATTATTTTACCTATAACTGGTTTGCCCCACTCTTTTTTTTTTTGCTAAATAGTTTGCCCCACTCTTATCTTCTTACCAACATCCTACATGAACAATGCACAAAGAAGATACAATAAATAGAATAGCCCAAAACGAAAAACCAAACATGGACAATTTTCATCTTCCTGCTTCGACAAGATTTTAAGTAATTTGTTTCGAGCTGTACATACACCAGCACAGATATAATATGATAAAGTATAAGATGCTACAATCAGAGCAGAACATGTGAAGCTTCAGTTGAAAATATATGATCTATCTATCTATTTCTATGAGCAATCAAATATATTAGCACATTATATGCTTCTTACTTAATTATCTATACTAAACCTTGTGAAGAAAGAGAATAATAGTGGTTATTAGATTTTTTTAAAAAAACCTTATAGTAATTCAAGAAAATTTGCCTCATATCATCCACATATATCAGAACTTTGAAATAATCATATCTGGACAATCCAGAAGCCCCTCCAACTAATGTAAAATTGGTTTCACAAATCTAATAAAGATAAATAACTAATAATTTCCAATTCATGTAAAAGTGGACTTGTGTCCTTGTATAAAATATAAAAAACAGCTCTTAGTAGCTCAAGACATAGATAAGTAACTTCGTCTCCAACAATGCTCATACTAATCACTTCATCAATATTTTATTGTTAAGTGCATTATTTCAACTAAAGTATAATACACAAGAGAGAGAGAGAGAGAGAGAAATTTGTAGTTTTCATATTTTATTTAAAAATATTAGTTAGCACATTTTTAATAAGAGGGAGATGCTACTTAAAAATTAATAGTGAAGTGATGCTATTAGTGATTTAAGGAACCACTAGAAGATTGTTGAAACACTTTTTTGCTCTAATTCCTTAAATTTCAATTTAAGAGCATGAATAGCTAGCCTATTGGAGTTGCTTCTTAACTTAAAATTCAGGGAATGGAAGTAAAATGAAAGCTCCAACAATCTCTTAATGTTCCTTAAATCACTGAGAGCATCTACTCGTTACTCATTTTTAAGTAACATCCCACTTTTTAAGAATCTCTTAACATTTACTTTAAAATAAATAATGGAACCACTATCTCTTTCTCTCTTCTCTCTTGTATGTTGCACTTTTATTGATAAAATGTATTTTTAATAATAAAATATTAGATAAGGAATGAGTATAAGAGCAAGTCTAGTAGACTAGCTATCCATTCTTTATAAGGAATGAGATGGGAAAAAATGCTCCAACAATCTCTTAGTGATTCGCATCATTTCAAATATTTATTTCCGGCTACTGATTACCAGATCCTTATACAACATGTTATCTTAATCTGGTGCCCTTTTAGGCTTTGTTACCTGGACTCGGCTGTAAGTATCCGACGTGGATACCTGTCCAAGTGTTGGATTCGGTAACATTTTGAAAATTGGACATGATTTTGGCCTAAAATAGGTGTTCAAGTATCCATACCCATGCCCGATTGTCAAGTGTCCTACATGGGTACTCAAGGAAAAATGAAGAGTCCATGCAACAGAGCTTTTAGGTTGTAAGTATTAGATATAGAATTTTTAAAATAATTTAGGTTGCATTGTGTCATATATAGATACTAATGCTTTTGTCTCTCAAATTACATCTACAAGAAATCCTAAAAAAAATTATGCTTAAAGCACAGTCAATTGGAGTTAAAATGTCACAACAGCCATTAGATTAATATAATTAAGCACAGACAGTTCATAGCCCTAACTTTCACAACTTGAAACTATCGAAATCATATATATTGCAGTTTTTACTTTCTCTCTCTCCTCTCTCTCTCCCCCCTCCCCCCCTCTCTCTCTGTCTCTCCCTCCTCTCTATCTCTCTGTCTCTCTCTCTCTCCTCCTCTCTCTGTCTGTGTCTCTCTCTCTCTCTCTCCGTGTGTGTCTCTCCCTCCTCTCCCTCCCTCCCTCCTTTCATCCCACTCTCTCTATGTATCTCTCTCCCTCCTCTCTCCATCTCTCTGTCGCTTCCTCCTCTCCTCTCTCTCTCTCTCTCTCTCTCTGTATCTCCCTCCTCTGTCACTCTGTCTCTCATACAAGTGAAGTAAACACTAGAAACCAAAATTAAGCGATACAAGCCGAAAAATATCATAAGAAAAATGCAAAAACAAAGCAACACTAATTGAATTAAGCTAATTGAATTGTGTGTGTACCTTGCAATTGGATAATTCTCCAGCAAGAATTGAAGTCTTGGCTACTTCCTCTCCGTTTTTTCCTCCTTCTTTTCGGACGGCGATAGCTGATAGGGTTTCAGACAGATGAATATACTCAGGGAGAAGACGGGCCGTGGTGCCTCAATTCAAATGCCTAATTTTAATAAATTGAAAAAAATTTAATTAATTTATATTCTTCTAAACATATCTCTTAAATCAAGTTACCGTCTTATTATATTATTCTAAAATTTCTCTATTACATTAATAAACAGAAATTATCTTCTTATTATATTATTCTAAAATTTCTCTAATATATCAATAATTTTTTTTTTTGAGAATAATAAATTTTTTTCTTAACTCATATTATCATTTTATTATTTTCCAAAAAATTCTATACTATATCAATAAACTTTCCCAATAACTCAAATTATCATTTTATTATTCTTCAAAAAATTCTCTGCCATATTTTTACTTTTTCAAACTTTATTTTCAGGTCAAAACTTAATTACCTCATTTTCTCTTAAACTTTCTCCTTAACTCAAATTACCATATTATAATTTTCCTAAAATTTCTTTGTCAGATTATTATTTGTTGAAAATTTCTTTTCAAGTCAAAGTTCTTATCTTAATATTTTCCTAAATTTCAAGTCCTAAAATATAGTTTAAAAAGGAAATAAATAATTTTATATATACATAAGTGTAAATTGTTTGGCTTGAAAAAAGAGAGTAAATTGTTAGCTAGATTTTTCATAGCACTTGTATTTCAAACTTTATTTTGCATGTTACGATAGTTTTGTCACTATTTGTTTTGTTAAGCCTTTAAATGTATGTTATTATTAAATTGATTTTATGATTTTAGAATGCTTGATTGATTTTATGATCTTCGAATGCAGCCTTTTGCCCAGGAAGAACGGAGGATATTGTGAATCGGTTAGTTTTAGATGTTCATTTTATTATTTAGGCTATTTAATTACAAATGTATTATTTGATATTTTAATTTAAGTAATTTATTTATGTTTGTTACTTTCATTAGCACTTGTATTTCAAACTTTATTTTACATATTATGATAGTTTTTTCACTATTTGTTTTGTTAAGCCTTTAAGTGTATATTATTGTTTGATTAGTTTTATGATTTTAGAATGCTTGATTAATTTTATGATATTAGAATGCAACTTTTTGTCCAGGAAGAGCGGAGTATGTTATGGATCAGTTAGTTTTACAGTTGATTGATTTTATGATTTTTGAACGCAACTTTTTGTCTGGGAAGAACGGTGAATGCTATGGATCATACCAGCTTTTTGTTCAAAAAACTGTCTCATCCCAACTTTAACTTCAAGATGTATTTTTTACTTTAAATCATTTTCTGACTTATTACATAAATAGATACTCCCTCCGTCCCCTTCATTTATTTACAATTTTCTTTTTGGGCCGCCCCACCAATTCTTTACATTACTCTAAATAGAAACTTTTAAATATTAAAAAAAGAAAAATATTATTATTATACTACAAGTTGACAGAGTGGTAAAATGATATTATTAATGTGTTATTACTACTAATCAACCTTTAATCTTTTTTAATTAACAAACCAACCCACCCACTTGGCCCTTCCTCTATCACATGTCGGTTCTAAACAAGCCCCATAAAACCCAATTTCTTCCCGTATGTTCATCCCCATTCTTAATTGAGCCCCAAACATTTGATATTCTTCTAAAAATGGAGTCCCAATTTCTCAGCGATTCAGTCCCTAATCTCGTATCTATTCCGAAATTCTTTCTCCTCCCTCTTCTTCACCACTTCCTCCTAAAAATCTCACAAAATTGATTTGTGAGGATGATCTCAAAATTTTCCAATTCGTTGAAGACAAGCTAGATAATCTTCAAGAGAAATTTATGAACGAAGTCGTTGAAGATACGCCTGATAGAATTATTGAGCAATACGTGAAACCTAAGAAGAACACTTTAAGACCAAAAAAAATTGCAGTTCGAGGAGGACGCAACTGGAATGATGCGAATTTATCTCCCTCAAATCGTGTAAGATTTCTTATTTGTTTACGGTTTCTGTGTTTGTTGAATAAAAATTTGATTTGCCTGTTATTCGTTGATTAGTATAGCAGAGCTGGTCGCTTAGATGAAGCCTTTAATTTTGTTAATACCATGCCCATAAAACATATTTGCTCTTATCAAATATATATGCTGAAACCGAGAACTGAATTGAGTCAAATGATAAAGGTCCGGTGTTGCAGTGTTATAAAAGTAAACGGTGAAGTTCATAAATTCTTCGGAGGGGATAAATCCTATCCAAGGCAGTCTGAAATTAAGGAAAAAATGTGATATGGATCTGACTTTGCTTTATGTTTATGATCTTTTTCTGGTGGTAATGAATTTTAGTTTGTGGTTTTAGGTGCCGAATTTCTTGACTTCTGCTGAATTGAAAGCATTTGTAGCAGTTGCTGAGTCGTTAGGTTTTGTGCATCAAGACAACCTTGGCCCTACGATAGAAGAAGCTTTTAGAGACAATGATAGGATTTCTGTTAATGAACCCGTTGTTGCAGATTCTCTATGGAAATCTAAACTTGATAAAATTTTCTCTGATTTCAAGATTCGAGGCAAATTTGTTGTTGGTTTGAATCCAAATATTAGGTTTTATTGGTAATTTGATAGTTTTAGGTTAAATGATTATAGAATATCACCATTGTTGGTCCTTTTATCACTTCTTTTCTGCAATGACTTGAGATCACTAATGTTTGACACTTTGATTTATAATGTATTTGATGCTGCATGGTATGTATTCAGTTTAAGAGGACTTTATTTGTTATTTCACTGCATCAAATAGCTTAATTTTTTAGGTGTTAGGTAAAGGCTTAACTTTAAATATATGGGTATTTAGAACATGATAGAACAAAATAGAACACGATTTATGTTAATGATCCTGTGCTATAATTTAATTTTGCTTATCACTTGCAAATTGGTTATTGGTCTTGGTATTGATGGAATTTGCCTGCTTTTCTTGATAGGTTTGAACTTCAGAGTAAGAGTATTGGTGATGTAAATTCTACTGGTCCTTGTGGAAGTGCTTTAAAAAATCCACCAGAAGATCTATAACATTTCCACAATAGGTCAGTAACCTCTTATCTACATAAAATTCTGTCATGTCTAGTAGGTTACTTAAATTACAGTAATACATTAGGTTACTTAAATTACTGTAACATTACATAATACTGATCATAAACAAAACATCTAGTGTCCAATACATAAATTAAAGTACAATAGGTTACATAAACAAAACACTTTTGTGCAAAAGTCCTGTCCGGTGCAATAGATTTAGGTTGTCCTGTTTAATGCCTTTTCCACAACATTTAGTGGAGCTGTCATTTGAGTTGGTAATTGTCCAAGTCGCTCGAGCCTTTTCTTCCCTATATGAGGGAGCTTGTAATTGTTGTTGCCACCATTTTTTAGTACATCAGTCATACAATTTTGTAGAGATAACCAAACGTAATTTAAAGTAGAAGGTTCCACTTCTTCATATGCTTCAATCACTGCATCAACTAGC
>PHNY01297038.1:11841-21888 GCA_003724115.2 Anethum foeniculum
TAAAATTAAAATGTAATTTTATTTGATATTGGAAAATCTTTATAAATTAACTTATTAATTTATTCATTATTAATACATCTCTAAATTAATAAAATTTCACCGTCTCGATTATATTAATTTATAGAAGTTTTGCAGTATTTGAATTACAAATGGAAGGGCTTAATTTTCAAGTTAAATACTTCCATTAACATTACCTGTATATACGAGCGTTCAGAGCCTTAGAGCAGCCACTGCTGGAAAAATCTGCATTGCATTACAACTGGAAAAAAAAAAAAAAAAAAAAAAATCTGCATTGCATTGAAAGACCTTTATAAGTCACTGCCACAAGACAATAGTTGTACATCTATACTCTATAGTCTATACCATAGCGGAAACATTCACAAGTAAATAGCAAAGGAAATTTCTTTACAAAGTGATGAACATTCATAGCCAATATATGAAGTTCCCATCTCATTTCTTCTGTTATGATACCATCTTACCTCTGAATTTCCACACTGAATGTACGTACACATGGAGAATAAGTATGTGTTCAAATTGCTATGCCGATAGGGTATGGTGCGGATATTTTTCACACAACAATCAAAAATGTAAATGTGAACACAACCTCCGGTACTGAAAATACATGCAGTTGTACATCAAGCACTGGTATGGCATCACATACATCATCCAAGACAAGTACTTGGAGCATGTTTACAAAGGTGTAGAATAGTTGAAAAAGGGAAAGGGTGCAGCTCATAGTCCAACTTGCGATTATTACTTTTCAATGGATACGAGTCTTCACGGCATCTATATATCAGTAGTCTTACTCATCGACCAAACTGAAACTATGCAACTTCTCCCAACAAAAGATACCACATAAGAAGATATCAGATAATATTGATTAACTGGGTGATCTGTAGGAATCTAGCTAGGGCCTACTGTGTTAAGCAGGTTGCCTGCCTTCCTCCTTAATCACCTTGCCTCCCAAAAAACTAAAGGAAATTACTGCCCGCTAAACTTGAAAATAAAGGTTCTGATCAGATGGACCAATAATAAAGAGAAAATGCAGAAAAGAACACTTCTCAAACATCTTCTGAGCACAAACTACCTAAGCAAGAATTTAATAACTTTGAGGTAGGAAGGGATATTGATGAGGAAAGGCATGTTATCAGAAACAACTGCTCATAGAAGCCATCACAGTGTCATGGACTCTCTAAAGAGGCCAAGACACCTTAAATGTTGCTCAAGTGAAAACAATCAGTCCTCCAATGTGAGTGAGGCTTAAACATGTAAGATACCACAGTGACACTCATCTGAAGAATTAAGAAAAAATATTCACCAATAAAATAGTATAAATTTACCTATAAAAGTAAAAAATAGTTATATGAAACAAAGCTTCCCTATGACTGATGTAAAAAATAGCTCCCAACCACAATACAAAAGAAAACTAAAAAATAATAACCAATAAAATAGTAGAAATTTCAATCCATCCACTCCGGATTCGACTCATACCAATCCCAGTGTAATGGTTATATGACATCCACAGTACATATGAATAGAAATTAAAGTAAAAAAAAATAATTAAAACATAAAATAGTACAGTTTTCAATCCTTCCACTCCCGGTTCCCCTCCTACCAATCACAGTGTTATAGCTCTCTGACACAAACCTTCCCTGTGACTAACGTATTAGGACACAATAAAAGACAAAATACGAACAGAGAAATGGCTAAATAGACTATTTGTAAACTTATAATAAGCTAAATATAATTGTGTCAGTATACTAACATCCTCCATCATTTCCAAGTCATATATACAGAAACTGTAGGAAGGACGGAGACTTCAAGGTCTAAAAAGATCAACTAGCAAGTGCAGAACTATAAGGATTATATGTCCATTGCAATATTAAAGGTCGAAAACTGCAGCAACTACTACTTGTGCCAAAAAGTCCGTCACTATGAAACTTGTGACAAAATAGTGACTACCTTAAGCTACGATAATGTAGAGACAAATATATGTAGAATTTTATTCTGGGGTCTGGGCTACTTTCAGTTCAACCGGATTTTCATGGTTTGTGACTGTTTCTGCAAGTAATAAGCTCAAGGACAAACAATCAGTCCTCCAACGTGATTATGTGAGTGAGGCTCAAGGAAATATTTGAAGTCTAAACTCCAGAAAACTAACAGATGTAAAATTAACAACTTTATAGAGTAGAACAAGGTGATGAAGATATTCCGTTTTTCATTTAATGACCACGATTCATCTGGGGTTCACAGTTCCATTATTGGGGTATTGACTTCGTAGGTTTCAACATACAAATGTTTTTTGCTGATCCTTATTTACTATACCATGCGAATTTGAGATCTTTTGTAGTCAGCAATTAATATTTGGTTAACAGGTCTTCAGCTAATATCTAATAAGAAAAATTTATACTATTCTACATTCGTAAATTTCTATTTAGGGGTTACTTATACTATAATATTCATATAGGCTAGTTCCAACTTAAAATTTATCTTCAACTCTAAAACAATAATTTTTTTTGTCAAGAAACTCTAAAACAATATTAATTCTAAACTTTACACATGTTAATTTCCTATTTAAGATTTATTTTCAATCCTAATAGAATAGTTATACTATATTCTATATATCTTAATTCGAATTTCATATCTACTTTCAATTAAATAACAAATTTAGTCCTACTAAAGCTTTACTTATACCATAATGTTTTACATCTGTTGATTCTTATTTAACATTTAATTTTAATTCTATTATTACAATTTTATTTCTATATCAATTTCTCTATTGTATTATGATTATCTACCTGTATTAATATGCCAAGGCAATGGTCAAGAATTAATTTAACTAGTCCTTTGTTCTGCGTCTATACGATATACCCACTGATATTTTGTTGATTTTCCTATATGCAATAGGTCCCCCCCCCCCCAAGAATATGTGTTTTTCTGTGGCTGCACGCATGCCCATTAATGAATACATGCTTGTGCGTGAAGAATATACATGCTTAGTGATGAAATTAGCCTTAAAATGTACTAGTGGACTGGAACCATTAATCTTTGCATTTTAAATTTTATCATTAGCATATGAAAAACTCAATTTCTATTAACAGGGCAAGTCAACAATAAAATAGGACACTAAAAAAATGCTACAAAATAAATTACATATCACAACACAGAATGCTAATCTGCTATGTGCCATGAGTTACAAGATTCACCAAGTTCTACATGGGAGATAGTCATAGGTCATTGCAATTGCAATTTGCAATTACATGATTGGGCACTAGAAGAAATACATCGCCTAAGGTGAAGAATTCCCAACAGAAATATCTAAGAAAGGGGAGCAATTGGTTAATACTTGATGCTAAATGCCTTAACAAAGCACTTTAATGTAACTGTTACTAGCATAAATCAATCTAAACAAGAAAATGCTAAAGGCATCACGTAAATTAAGATCATAAGGAACTTTCTTTTAGCTTAAAGGTCAGCTTCTCATGGTTATCACGGTGCCCCAGTACCTTCGAGAAGACTAGTCGACAAAGTGTTCTTTGTACATATACTTACTAGATATAATATATAATATAACTAAACATGTCAATTCCATAATTCAAATCAAAAGTAATAGAATAATAAGCTCAAAATAAGCATAGTTACTGCACGACAACATGCATATTCCAAATATCAAACATGTGCAAGCAAATAAAAATAAAAGTACGATAAATTCAAGCAAATTTGTCCATCTTAATATCATTTTCATCTCCATCTCTTTCTTATGTATTGCCATTGGTTGGATCAGGTCAGGTACACCGCAATCGCCCCAAGACGGGTGCCGACCCGAGTACTTTCACGACAATTAGTTGTCGACAAGTTAAACAAGTCTGAGGTGTGAAAATATTACCTTGGCAATTAATCACTGAGTCTGCCTTTAGAAAGCATGTCATTGTTTATTTTCATATCCTCAATTTTGTTCAAAATAACAATCAGTTCAAATTCTACCCGTCTAGTCCTTTCATATTATATTTCAGCTTCGATAATATCATAAATTTATAACAGAAAATTTAATCTTCTCCTTGTTAATATTTTACACCTTCCCTTTCCTACATTTTCTATTTCCTGCTACATTCATATCATGAACAAAAAAAGATCAGCTGCATTTCTTTTTCGATTCTATCCCAGTTAAAAAAATGGTAGTATTAGTAATCATCATCCTTTCCTTAAATTAAAATCATCCGTTATATCACAAACATAATATTACAGCATGAGTAATGAAGTGCAAACAATGTGATAATTATTAATCGCTCACTGCAAAGAGAAAATATCAGATGACCACGATACGCAAAAAACATAGTATACACAAAAAGCATTTGCTGAAATATACACATTCTATGTAGCCTCCTGATAAAGTACATACAACATAACCTGGTGATGTCAGTAAACAATTTCCGGTGCTGAATCACGTGTTCCCTAAACATTTGACACAATGAGCACATAAAACATTACCAATGTCCAAAGATTAACAACCAAGGATTGAAAGTGAAATTCCGCTATATGTTGAGTGTGTATCATCTACAACCTTCAAGAATGCCCTCCAATTCTCTCTGTCCAAATGTCCTTCCAAGAGAAGAAGCAGTTTTAGACCTCACAGCAAAGTAATATACAAGCCAAGCCACCATAAAATAAACTTCCATGACAGACTGAAAGGCTGAGGCAAACAATCTCCCAAAACAACTAGACAGTATCCATCTTGTCAACGAACCACAAACAATTCCTTCTAAGCACTTAATATTGATTGCAGGGTTTAGCATTGTTGACAACAAAAAACAGCCTTCCTTGACAACTTCCCTCCCACTCTTCCTAGAGTCCACAATTGCTACCCAAGCATCTACAGCAAAAAGAAACGCTAACAAAGTATCAAATAAAAACCAGGAAACCAAAAACCCCGCACTCTCCTTCTCATACCCTCTTACCCACGAAGCCATTACAGAAAATGGCATCAATTTCAATCTGACAAAAATCTTGAAAAATAAGTAGTGATCATCAATTTCACCAAAGAAGCAAATACCCAAAAGCTGCGTAAGTGCATCCCTAACAGCCCATCTCATAAGTATAAATCCCGTAAGCCTCTTAAGACCCAAATTAGAACCATCCCAAAGAGTGGAAGTCAATGACTTGTACCTCCCTAACAAATCATTCAACACCAAAACAAAAACAGTTCCAAGAACCCACGAATACGTAACAAGAAACCCAAGAATCACATACCCATACGAAGCAGAAAGAATCCCCGCAACAAACATCAATGCAGTTGCATCCCTCCTTCCCAGCTCCAATCCCTTAAAAAGTCTAACAAATGAATTTTCATTTTCACTTCCATTTCCATCCACAACAGTCTCATTCTCAACAACCTCATCACCCCCCAAACTCTCTTCTTCCTTAGGTGCCTTAATCGTAAACCCGGACCGCACAATTTCATTCACCAAAATCCCATTATCCACAATTTGATTCGAAAACCCCAATTTAGGATCAAAATGATCAAAAATCAGAAAAGTCCCATTTGGGTGTGCGTTAGAAACAGACCCAAAAAGCGACTTATCCGAATGATCATCACCCGAAAAGAAATCATCATCAAGCGTACCGACACGAGTGAGCTGCAAAAAGGGTCGTCTACGACGGTGCTGAAGAAGAGGCTGGTGATTCGAATTAGACCTCCCAGAAATATCAATACGCGAAAGAAGGGACTTAAGAGAAGGGTCACGATCAATGAAAGTGGTGAGAAAATTGGAGCCATTTTCGACATTAGACCTAAAAGTAAGGATCAAGAAGGATAAAAAGATGAGTGTGTGAAGATGGGTTCTGAAGATAATGGTGGTTTGTTTCAAGATTTGTGAAGCGGAGTCTAGGTTTACGGCCGCCGGAGGATCAGGGCGGCGGCGGCGGTGGTGGTTCATGGTGATGTTCAATTAAGAAACAAGAATGTTTGGTTGGTTTTTTTGTTTTGTTTTGTTTTGTAAGAAGAAATGATATAGATAAGAGATAGAAGCTTAGATGGGTCGGGGTTATTACAGTAATGAGAGGAACATGTGTGTGTGGAAGTGGTTGCAGATCTGTACGGAGGTGGTGGTTGTGTGGTGGTGTTGAGGCAAGATGATTTTACTACTTTAGGCCATTGGTAAGAAAAATGTGCAGCCGGCTTTGTTGAGCAGCTACAACTACGTCGTTTTATTCCATGTAATGAAATATTTATTATAAAGTTAATTTAACTTTAAATCCCATATGTGTCCTTTTGATTTTTATAGGACCCATTGTTCATCAATTTTAACTGTTAAATAAAGATTGATTAGAGATAATTTAAATGATATATTAAAAAATTTTAAAAATTTGTAAAATAAATAGTAAAAGTATAAATAATTTTTTAAAGTTGAATTAACAATTAAAATGACTTAATCTTTTTTAAAATAATAATCATCGTTTTTATCTTTTCTATTTAATTTTGCTATTTTTAAAATATTAAACTCTAATTATATTTTTAGATATTTTTATAATATTTTTACAATTATAAAAAAATTGTATAAAAATACTATTTAAAGAATATATATATATATATATATATATATATATATATATGTGTGTGTGTGTGCGTGTGTGTGTATGTGTACTCACACTATAAAAAATTATTTAAAATTTTTATTTCTTATTTTGAATTTTTTTTGAATTTTGTAATATATTATTTAAAATATTACGTATAATATCTCTGTTTTAACCCTCATCACCGTTGCTTAACGGTAAAACTTGCCGAAAAATCAGTTAAGGTGCGGTCATTGTAAAGGTATAAAATCCCAAAAGATGCATAGTGCATATCATTAAATTTCATAACCCAATTTAGAATAAGCTGAAAATGCAGAGATATGAAATGAAATTAACTCTTTATTATAAGTGATATTGATATAAAGAATTGGGTAAATATAATCCGCTATGTCCTCAAAGTAATATGTTATTACTACTTTCTAGTAAAATAATAATGAGTTTTTTTTGGGTCAAGTAGAGCCTAAAATAATCAAGTCTAAAATTATACAATCAAATTTTTTGAGTTTATTGAAATTTTAAATGAGTTTTAGAATTTATCAAGTTTTTAACAAGTTTTTATAAGTTTTCGAGATTTTCTAGATTTTATCGAGATTTCAAGCTTATAAACGAGTTTTCAAGTTTATCAATTTCTTATCAAGTTTTCACTTCAATTTCGTAACTATTTGATTATTATTATTTTCTTAAGTCTAGTCTAAAATTTTTTTTTCCCTATTTCATGAAAAAGTACATATTTAATTTAAATAATTGACTTTTCCTATCAACTAAATAATCTTTTAATCTCATCTCTTCCTACATATTCTACGAATACATTTCATCATCGTTGCAAATTATAATTTTTAAGTTATAAAAATATTTTATCTTTGTTACAAATTATGTATTTTAAGTAGTATATGATAATAATAACAATAATAAAGAATAAACATTTTCATGAACAAATATATTTTATTAAGTGAACTAAAAAATACTTGTAAACTCGAAGTCACAACTCAGAAGTCCACAAGAGTTTTTCATTTATTTGAAATTTGAATTGCCTCTTCTTAACATTTCGTACATACCAAATGTAAAATTAAATATAAAAGAACGGAAAGCAGCTTAGCCTATAGCAGTAAGCAACAATCTATAGACCTAACCCTTCAATAAGAACTAAGAAAGTACATGCAACCTAAATCTTTATCAAATGTAAAAACAATAATACACACTAATTTGCAGAATGTAATAAAGTAGTGAACAATCTGAAAACTCACCTATTACTACCCAAAAATAATGCAAAAAATTGATGGATGAAATAAATTATGCCCATAAATAATGCACAGATTTTCACCATGCGTATGAACAAGTACTCACTTGGAAGCTACTTCTTAAATTGCATGGTATAAACAAGAATTTTTCAACAAATTTGGGGGGAGGGTCGACGAGTTTAAGAATGAGCGTCTCCTTTTATTCTTACGAACTAATTAAAAATAAAACCTTTCCTGAACCCTCAAAATGACCGTCTTATTCCTATATGGAAGATACATGTAGCAAATGCATCTACAAAAAAGAAAAATCAATAGTGCCAATTTTTGGCAGGACCTTATGTAACAACTGAAACTATATGCAGACTCCAGTCTTCAAAGATTATCACATATTGCTTTTGTGAAATCACTTGTTGATGAAGAGCCGCCAAGATCCGCTGTTCGGTACTTCCCTTCAGAAATTGTGTTGAGAATAGCACTCTGAATCCGATCAGCTTTATCATGAAGGTCAAGATGGCGGAGCATTGAAACAGAACTCAAAAGCAGCGCAGTAGGATTTGCTTTATTCTAAATGGAAACATCATAAAAGCAGCAAATCTTAATCAAGTAAATACAGTAAGTTGGTAGTAAAGAAAAAGGTATTCATGAAAGAAAAATATGTTGACCACCCTGGAAGAAAGGAGAAATTGTCTATATAGGTCAGAAAACATAAAACCCAAATGAGCACTATCTCAAGAAACACACACTAATCCTTTTAAAACTAAACTTATTTTCTAACAGATGGTCAATGCAATAAACTAAGATAAACCTATTAACACAATCCAAGTCGATTAATAAGAACACATCCAATTACTAAAGAGGAAAACCCTTGGAGTACAACACGCAAAAAATCGAAACTTGAAATGCAAACTTATAATAAACATAAAAGATCTACACACAACTGCAACGATTTTTAAGACCTTATCCCTTAAAAAACTAGTGTTTTTAATATTTATATATTCCCAGGTCAAGCTTAAAAGATGTTCCAGATTTTACACTCCAAGTCATTACAATGGTACCTTACCTCCCAGACTAGGTTAAAATAAATATTTTCCTGATCATTTTGAAGGCTGCCCAGATTTTACTGTGCATTATCTCCAAAGTAAACCATAAAACCTTATACTTCTGATGTATGAAAACAATCTACTACAACATCCTGAAGTGTAGACCTAATTCAAATGACAAATGATTTGAAGTGCACAAACTACAGCAACCATGTAAATATAATTGTGAAAAGTTGTCGAGTAAAATCATCAATTAGTCATGCATTTAATTTATATGCAAATCATCCTTAATTTGATTTAGAGGGAAAGAAAGGAGAAAGAATGTTAAAGATTACTATTACTAACATGACACTTCTACTGTACTCTTTACGCAGAATTATACATAAAAATCATTTGCCTGACGAAGGCATCTTTTAGCATTTAACAGGAATAGCATTCACATCACTTAAGTTTTCTGATGGCTAACCTTTCCAGCAATATCAGGTGCTGAACCATGTACAGCCTCAGCCAGAGCAATACCTCCCTCGCCAATATTGCAGCTGGATGGACAGGTATTCATAGTCAAACCCTATTCTCATCATGTAAATGAAAAGGAGGGGGGGAGGGGGGCTACAATAACAAGACGCAAGTTTACCTTGGTGTTAGTCCCAAACCTCCAATTAGACCAGCACACAAGTCACTAATAATATCTCCATAAAGGTTAGGCATAACCAGGACATCAAAAAGAGCTGGATTCTTGACAAGCTGGATATAAATGGCAGTGACCGTTTATGTTAGTCTTTTCTTACATATGGTTTCTTTAGAATGTAAAATAATGCAACTAAAGAAACTAATAGAACTGGCTAAACACACTATCACCACATTTAAGAACCATCATGACTCAGTGCACCTGACACAAACAAGTTCATGAAATATATTTTGTACCATCATACAGCAATTGTCAATGACGACTTCCTCATATTTTATATCAGGGTACCTCTCTGCAACCTCCCGACAACACTGAGATCAAAAGTAAATATTAAGTCAGTGGAATCTACAAAAAGATACTCCCTCCGTCCCTCTCATTTCTTTACATTTCGGAAAAAGTGTTCGACACGCATTTTAAGGTACATATAAAGTATAGTTCCCTAACTTTTTATTACAATTTTATGTTTTAAAATAAAAATTGGATGTTTAAATTTTCATTCTGAAAATTAAAT
>PHNY01297056.1:1147-11174 GCA_003724115.2 Anethum foeniculum
AAATTATTTTTTTCAACTAAAACATTAATTATCTTTTTCGATGTTAATTTTTCTGTTTTTTTCTACTAAAACATCTCATTCTCCAAAATTATCATACTATTGAAAACACAAATTACATTTTTTAATTATAACATGTTACATTTCTATTTGTTCCAACTAAAACACCTCATTTTTTAAAAATATTACGGACATGTATATTTAAAAAAAATAAAATAATTATATTAAAATATTATTAATACTAACGAATTACCTTTTAAGTTAAACTACATTACCTTATCTATTTCTTTTAACCAAAGCCCCATTTCTTTTCCAAAAATAACATTAACAATGTTATTTATTAAAATAAAGTAAAATTTATAATTATAAATTATCAACCAATTACCCTTTTTAACTAAAATATAAAATCAATTCAATTTAAATTAATGATATAATTTTTTAAATTTAAATTAAATTTAAAAGATTATACAATATACATAAAGTTCGTGCATCGCACGAGGTTTAAAGCTAGTTCAAATTAAAATCATAATGATATAATTATTAATTTTGCATTTAAATATTTATATATTTTTATTAAAATTATACATAATATAAATGAACATATATAAATATTAAAAAGAGCTAGTAATTTAAAAAAATGGAAAAATCGCAAAACAATTTAAGCTAATACTTGATTAACCCCCGTAAAATATTTAATATTGTATATAAATGAAAAAAATATATTGTATCAAAAATATATTAAAAGTGGAATCCATTCATACAAAGTGGTTGAATAATAAAAAATAGTATTAACAGAAAATCATTAGTGTTTTGAGGGCAGGTTGAAGATGAGTACTGGCAACGAAAATGAACCGGCGAAGCTACTTCTACCTTATTTACAGCGAGCCGATGAGTTGCAGAAGCACGATCCTCTCGTCGCCTATTACTGTAATCTCAACTCATCCATCCTGTTCTATTTCTATAATTTTTTATACCATTAATTATTAATTACTTATTAATTGTGATTTGGGGTTTTTTAGGTCGATTGTATGCTATGGAAAGAGGATTGAAGATCCCCCAAACTGACCGTACTAAGACCACTAATTCTCTCCTTGTTTCTCTTATGAAACAGCTTGAAAAGGTTAGATTAGATTATCCCCTACTTGGGGTGTCTGTTTCGTGTTCGTAAACGGGTCAATTTAAATTTAAGCCGTAATTTACTTACAATTGAATAAATTGGAAAGGAGTTCAATTATAATATTGGGGTCACTTTCAGGTTATTTTTGGATTTTGTTTCGGTAAATCGGGTTCCAGTCGTGTTTGATATTGCCTCCCCGCCTAGGGTATTTTGTGATGAGTTACTGTGATTGATGATTAAGTTTTGGGTTGTTATTTTAATTTCTAACAGGATAAGAAGTCAATAGAGTTGAGACCAGATGACGGTTTACACATTGAGGGGTTTGCCTTGAATGTGTTTGCAAAAGCAGACAAGCAAGATCGGGCTGGCCGAGCTGATAAGTATCATTCTTAATCCCCTTCTTACTTACATTTTACTATACACTGACTGGATTTAGTATGTTTTATGGCTACAACTTGCGTAGATGAACATATAAGGGTAGGTCGTTTTATTTGAATCGTGTTTGGGTCCCTATAGAAGTGATACTTAGTGATATGTGACTGGAAAGGTTTTCGTAACTTTTTATTAGTCCTCAGCCACGTAAATGGATATTGGGGAAACTTGCAGTTACCTACATTTAGATTTTGGACTTTATAGTTGATTAACTCACTTGGGTGGAAAAATGTCCATATAGTTCAATTTGGCGGTGTTGGTAAATTAGAGATACAGAAAGTGGTTTTACTTGATTTCTAAAGGTGGAGGTCCCAGGTCCTGCTCCCCAGCATGATGTATAATGTTTTGTTTAGTTTACTTATATTAAAAGTTGTAATACACCTGGTACGTTTATGTCAGCTTTTGCCGCTACACGATCATGTTTAATAAGATTTTATATCTATCGTGCCAGTAGTTTCAACCTCCAAAATGTTTAATATTCGACAAACATGGTTTGTGTTTATTTTTAACATTAGCATATTGATAATTGCAAGGCTATATTGTGTATACAGTTCCAGCTTCTCCTTAGTGAAAAGAAAAAAGGGACTTGATTCGAAATTTCTTTGTTAACTTGAAATGACCTGTCATTTCCTTTATACAAACTTGCAATCTCTAGTGCTGCTTCTTGTTCTTTATCAGTTATAACCTTACAAATTTTTTGCAGGAGTACTGCAAAGACCTTCTATGCTGCAAGTATTTTCTTTGAAATTCTTAATCAGTTTGGCCCACTTCAACCTGATGTAAGTCTCTGGCTACCTTTCCAAATTCGCATGTCTATGTATGGAAGTCATCATTTAATGGATGTAGTAAATCAGTAATCATGTGCAAAATAAAATTTTAATGTTACAGTACTCCAGTAATCATGTGCAAAATAAAATTTTAATGTTACAGTACTCTTTGGCAGCTTGAGCAGAAACAAAAATATGCAGCATGGAAAGCGGCAGATATAAGCAAAGCTCTAAAAGAAGGAAGGACTCCTGTCCCGGGCCCTCCCGGAGGTGATACTGATATATCTAGCCCGGTAAGTAGTCATTATGTATGTTCTCTACCTTCTCTCCTGGTTAATGATATATAGGAAGAATCTTATCAGTTATTTTATGCAAGACTACATCGGTTATTTTATGCAAGACAAATGTGCCAAACCGTTGGTGACTAATTTAATCATATACTACAATTTAATCATATGCTAGTATTCTCCCAACTGTGAAGTGTTTAATTATTGCAGTATCAACATATAACATATTGTTGGCGATGGATATGCGGCTTTTAGATCCTATATATTTTAGTTTTTATGCGCTTAATAACCATTATAATGAGGATGAGATTCTGAGACTTTATTTACTTCTTATAAAATGAACTGTTATTGGATTAACTTATTTAAGTGCATATGAAGAAGAAATAACATGGTAATCAGTTTGAGGTTGTCTAACTATAACATTTTCTTTTTGTAGAATCCTGAGCCGAGTAATACTGATCCGGTTATGAAATCTGCACCAGAATATGATCCATCAACTCGGGCTTATGATAGTGTTGATCCCAAACAATCCTCAACTACTGCTCCATCACCTTTACCTCCCTCAAAAATTTTAACACCACCTCCCTCCAACATTCCTCCATCTCCATATCCCCCAAACAATTTTCAATCCCATAGTTTTCATCAGCCTCCAACCAATGATTACCCATCCCATACTTTCCATCAGCCTCCCCCAAACGATGATTATCCATCCCATAATTCACATCAACCATCAAATTTTACCAGCAGATCAGAAAATAATACCTATGCTCAACCTTATCAGCAGCAGCCATTTCCTCAAGAACCTCAACCGCATTTCTCACAGTACCCTTCTCATGACACTTCTTATACATATCCAAATTTCCAGACTTACCCTAGTTTTACAGAGAGTAGTCTTCCTGCTGCTCCCACTCATCAGCCTTCTTACCATCAAGGTTCCGATTCTTCATACAACATCACATCGGCTTCTGATGCATCAAACTACCCTTCATCAGTGCAGCAGAGCTCAAATGGTAGAAATGGAACCATTTCAGACCTTGCTCCTGCTTCTGCTCAAGAATTTAAATATGATAGCAATTATCAGCCTCCACCTGAAAAAATTGCAGAGGCACACAAGGCGGCAAGATTTGCGGTGGGTGCACTGGCATTTGATGATGTCTCGATTGCCGTTGACTACCTTAAGAAATCACTTGAACTTTTGACGATACCATCAGCAGGTCAGTGAGTTTGTTTCAAGAGTCCCAAAGCTGGATGGATATGTATCATCGGATTTTTATTTACTTGGTGTGCCTCGGTTTATAAAGTTTGTAAGTAGAAGTTAGGAGGGTGCTACTTGCAGCTTATGAATTACGAAATCACTTGGTTTGTTTCCATGCTAATTGGAACATTTGATCCTCTTTTGACCCAGCTTTCATCTTCTCTGTTGGAACATATGATACTCTTTTAGAGCATTTATGTTGCTGATTATGGGCAATTGATGCTCTTTGGGCTCCTTTACTTATCTTGTGCTGATGCTGTATTGGTAGTATAATCTAAGCCTGATCTGTTTTAACCTTTGTCTGACCTAAAATATCTCGCAAGTGCCAACTATAAACTGATCTGAAACTGAAAGTATTAAGCTGATGCAAAAGCATGGAATGAGAGCCTTACTCTACGCGTTCATGTAGTAGCAGACTAGCAATTAATTGGCTACAACATCCAAATTCTTAGAAACAGCAAAGATGAAAAGCCAGTGATTTTATTTAATATAATTTTTACCCCATAAGAGGTAGTACAAGTTTTCAACGTATATTTCAACAATTAATTTTAGTATAACTGGAATTTGTTGATTAAAATGATTAAGGTTGCCAAAATGTATTTAGGAATATGATATGCAAGCTGTTAATCAGACTGCTTAAAGGTTAATAATCCTCAAAAACAAGTTTGAAGGTTAAGTACGACTAGGCAAGTTAGGAATTATAATTAGATTAAGACCAATAGCCAAGAATTGGGTATATGATTATCGGTTTTTCTAATATGTGCGCATACGCAGACAATAATCACCAACTCCAATGTGACCGTATCATTATCTATATACTCAATAATAGCCTCTAAAATACTGAAACTAAAGAGGAAAGCTTCCGAAGAAATTATTTTTCTTATCAATTTTTCTTAATAAACGATTTGCTACTTGTAGATTACAGAAGTAACTTCAAAGAAGGTCGGCTAACAAACATAGTATATGCAAGCCGTTGACAATTAGGCGATCAGGTACATAGTAAAATAACTAAGGTACGTCCTTTGTATTCTTCACCTCTCCATCTTCACAATGCATACCACCTTGTCCTAGACAAGTGTTGACGGTGCCAGACAAGCCAATAGAAGAGCAACTTTCTAAATTTTGCTCATATATTATATACTTTTTCGACATTTTTTGTCAGTATCGGGTTCAGGGATTACGAAACTAGCCTTTTTATCTGCTGATTCAGAGTCATTTACGATAACAATACATGCATCTGAGAGGATCAAATCCAATTTTCCAACATGTTTCGTATTTGGCGTCTCTTAAACTCCACACTTTCATTGATATTATCTGCCTACAATGTACCGAACGTTCTTGAATATATCAATTCTTGCTATGGCATCCGATGTATTCTTTATATATTTGGCCTCGTAACTTTGGTGATGTTAAATCAGTTGGTGCATTTACTTGCTTCAACCTCTGCGTCATTGTATAATGATCATCCCTAGTGAGAAAAAGGTGAAAACCAGATCAGGTTTACGCGATGTTCTGCATGAAAACCAGAAAAACTCAGCAAACCGGAATGTTGTTGGGCGAGGAAGGTGCCTTGGTTTATCAGCATCCATGTTTGAGTTTATAAAACCAAGATGCACATCGAGAGATACAAAGAAGAGGCCGTTGGTAACACCTCATCAACAGGAAAAGATACAGCCTATATTAAAGCGCGTAAACAAACCGACTTTACAAGACTGGATTATGAGCTCACCTAGCTTCAATGTCCAATTCTCAGGCAGAGTGCATCCTTCGTACGAGGAAGATCACTTAATTGAAGTAAGCGCATCAAACCTACCGCCTATTGATAGTTTGTGTCTGGAAAAAATGAAATTGAAGGCCAATGACTATGATGATGAAGATAAGCAAGCGGAGGAGGATTCTTCAGTAATAACGAGACAAAGCGATGTCAAGGAAAAAAAGAGAGTCAGGTTTAAGCTACCTGAAGTGGCTGATATATTCTTTATGGATTCAGCAGATGGTTATTATTACTCCAAAAAGTGAGTGTGAGGTTGCCAATTGCCATGGAGCGGCATCAGAAGACATGTGTCTGTGTATCGGTATGACTGGACATACATTTTGTTCATTGAGCTATACTGTAATCTATAAAATCAAAGCTAATAGCGTATTATTTTTCACAGATCGATTATCAAGCCCTAGTGTCTTCCTATATAATATACTGTTTCTCCATAGTAGAATAGTTTGGATATCAATGAAATGGGTTCCATAGATATGAACCAAATTTAATTTTTTTCTCTCTGGGAACCAATATCAATCTTAGGCAACATCTCATACTTATTTGTTCCGCTAGACTAGATAATGTTATAAATGTTTTTAGAAGTATCATAAGAGTCAAACGGTAACGCATGAACATGATCAGAAGGTTATATGTCACTCAGAAGACATCAAATTAAAAGAAAACAAATTAGACATCTCTGTGGCTTGTATATGGTACATTACAACACTAGATATGTAACCTACTGCAGTCTAGTTTGCTGCAAGGCGCAGAGAAAGATGATTGTGACTATTAGATGGATGCCACATCACTGCATATCATGATTTTTGAATCGTCAGAAAGGAATTCAGCATTCTGAAGTTCATATCCATGGAAATGGGGAAGGGGAAATCCTTCCCTGAGGAGAATGTTGCGGCCATGAAGGACAGCATCAAAAATAGCAACTTAGCAACTATTCAGTATTCAGACAAAGATATAAACGCTTCGGGTTTTATATCAAAGTGCCCACCGATCTCACCAAAATGTATCAAGTGACTACCCGATCTTCACGGAACTCATTTAAATCACTAGAATAACTATATATATCACTCCGTTATATTTGACAATAATTTTTTCGGAAAAGTTAACAGAGTTGTAATCAGTAAATGATGTGTGTGCCAGGTCGATTAAAATCATAATCAAATACATATATAAAAACATAAACACTGTTATATACATCTGATCGATATATACATACATTGTATATTACATAGAGAATGTCAGAACCAAGCAAAAAAACTTTATGTGAAGTGATAAACACACATAATTCCAGAATTAAATTGAATAAGGGTGTGTAGTCTTATTTGAACAATCAAATCAAGATAAACGAAAAAAAAAGATTAACCTTCTTTATGCAATTAGGGTGGAACCCAGTAATTAATTCGAGAATTTTGAATTGATATTAAATAAATTTCGTATAGAATAATGGACACATCATCTGTCTGTTTACTTTTTCGTTATTTTTCTCTCAAGACTTAACCAAACGATATATATAGTGATTTTAGTGGTTTAAATGAGTCCCCGTGGTGATCGGGTAGCTACTTGATAGAATCTTGCGAAAAAAGCGGTTACTTTGATATAAAATCCTAAACGATTCATATATACATACCGCAAGACTTTAGTGAAAAAAGAAGAAGAAACTAGCATATAACTCTTCATTAAAGTGTCATATATTCTTATGCTAAAACACTGCCCTCTTGTTTTTGGGTAAAGAGACAGGTAGCAAATAATTAACAACTTCTACTAGATATGATATATATGAAATATGACTCTTGTGAAACACTAGAACTAACATGAATGAGATCATACTAGTAGAATTTTTCATTGCAGTTGAGAGATTTTTGTTTACTTTCAGTCGAAATCCACTAAAAGAAATAACGTTGTACCTCCACCTACGTTTCTGATGTTTGCCCCGTTTCTCTAGATACATTTCTCTTCTCTCTAGATACTTTATCATGGTATCAGAGTAAGAATTATGGTACACACAAGTGTATCCCAAATATTTTAATCTAATTGCTTTGTCCAATCCAAAGGTTCCCATTCTTGATTGAAATTTCTAACTGCTACTCTCTGCGATTCCACTGTTTCGTGCTTCCTGCGACCGTGCATGTCTTCTGCAGGCAAATTTAGCATTCCTCTTAAGACATTCAGACCAAAATTGCTCTTGAACTGTGTTTCATCATCAATGACATGAACGAATCCCTTGCTTAAAACAATTTCAACGTGAAAATAGAGGAAGTCTTTTGGGATTGAGCCACGCAACCCTTTTACACTTGTATCTATAAGCTTCTTTGCATTGTGCTGACTCCACTCGTCTTCAGCTTCATCAATTGCCTTTTTGAAGTATAAAGGAGCCTGTTTAGCAACAGCTTAGGGTAAAGGTATGCACTCGACCAAACAGTGCCGCCGTTGCTGTGCCAACCCCATCACTGTCTCAATAAATACGACTTCCTTCTCTTGCTTCGCAAACATCATGATAAGACACTTCTTAAAGTTGCGTATTTCGTCCCACACATTGTTGTCAACATTTCGTGTGGAAGACTCGTGCTGCATTGGTAATATGCAGCAATGTCCTGGGACAATCGGCTGCCACTGTGGTAGCATAAGATACACAAAGTTGGCAATTGAGATAACAAGATGTCTTGGCCTTTCGGGATTCTCAAAACAAAATTGGCACCGCTCGTATTGGGTTAAGATGCGTCGTGTGAAATTAGTATTTACTCCTGACCTATGATCATTGCCTCCTTTATTCTTCCTCTTTTTTCTTGGGCCCTCATCATAGTCATATTCATCATCGGCCTGCCCAGAGACGCTAAATTTTTTGTTTTGCATTATTTTGGTTGCTAAATGCCTGTCAGCGTCTTCGTCATTCTTTGTTTGACTCGCACTGCTGTCATGCATGATGTACCTCCGCGTATGTCCCTCTTCTTCTTGCATTATGCTTGCACTTTCCTGACCACTATTCTGAGCTTTCATTTTCTCTGCTTCTTTCAGAAGATTATCAGCCTCTTGATGCTTTCCCTTCATTCGAAGCTGCATTACTTTCCCAGCTACTTGATTTGCACTCATTTCAGGTTTCACTACCGAGTCACCAAGTTTGGGTGAATCCATCTGAACAATGTCCGACTTTCTTTCTCTGTCACGCTTTGATCCAGAATCAACAGAACGTCTACTACTTACTTCAGACATAAAGCTTCCATCATCCGAAAACTTATTAAGGCTTGCTAGAGTCGAAGATACGAGACTTGCATCTTCACAGGACAACCGATTAGTTCTCCCCTTCCCCCATAATAAAGACTCGTGTCGTCTAGGAAGTCTCATGGAAAACCCCCATGGTCTAGGGGTGGATACATCCTTGTCAGTACATTTTGCTTCTGTGACTGTTTGTTTTTCTTCTTCTGGTCCCCTCTTTCGATTGTGTATAGCTGTTAGTTGACCTAACGAACCCCATCGCTCTTCAACCACCTCATCCAAATCGCGTCCATCTCGAGCTGCTTCTTGTTTAGCACGTTTCAAAGCTTTCAGTCTCCAACTTGCACCTCCGTCTCCTACAACAGAAGCCGAAAAAAGGTTGTCTCCTCCAGCCTTTCCCTGATCTGTATCATCTGGATAACCACTGCCGTCATTCTTCAAATATGGATTGAGTTCTTTAGGGTTTACTTTCTTCGTCTCATCAACTGGAGTTGTCTCTGGCAATTTGTCTAACTTGTCTTGTCTAACTTGTCCAACTTCATCACGCGCTATAAACTTCAATCCTGAGAGCATCTTCTCTTTTACTTCTACTTCTCAACCTAGACCCAGCTGTATCCGGTTAGAATCGCCCAGAACGAAAAATTGAAAGGCAATTACAAGATACTAGGTTGCTTTAATCGATTGAATAACAATATCCTTGCTTCGAGGTGTATTAATGGGGTTTCAACTACGAGGGAATTGTTTAAATAGGATTCAGTGTTTTGTTCGGCTTAGACTCAATTTTGAATACGAATTTGGTTTCGATTTTGGTTTCATAGTTGGATTTGAAATTTGGATAAAATTGGTTGGTTTGGTTCGAATAATCCTAATAATCAATTTTTATTTTAGACTAGTTTGTACATCGTGCATGGCCCGGTTTCCCATTTATATATTTTTATTTATACTATATAAACTAGCTTTATACCCGTGCAATGCACGGATACGTTATAAATTGTTTATAGAATAAATTTTTCTAATTTTATTTATTTTTATAAATATCAGATCCTTTTTCTAAAAGGTTGTTTGTTAATTTTTAATTTATAGAATGTGGAGTATTTATGAATTATGTTTAATAATAATATCAAAGTTAATGTTAATAATAGCAAATAATTGAACTCTAGTCTCTTTGTTTAATTATATATCTCAAATGAT
>PHNY01297066.1:2808-15137 GCA_003724115.2 Anethum foeniculum
AAATTTTTTTTCGAAATAAGTCGATAAGTTGATAAATGGCATGTTTGCCAAACATACCGTTAATAAGTCTATAATAATTTGCAACAATCGGATCCCAAAGAAAGAATTGTATGTATGTATATCCTGGTGAAGCAAGTCAAACAAAACAACTACTACAGGGTCTGGGTATGCTATGTATTGAACACAAATTGTAATTGGGGTGAATTGATAAAATCAAAAATTGGATAGGCAATAATCATATTTTTGTTGTTTGCGTGGAATTGATGGACAACGGAGGAGCGGCAGATGGAGAAGAAAGGTGTGATGCTGCTGCTTCGTCGTCATCAACATACCGATTATTTGGTCGCCAAACCACTATTCACCAGATGATGGGTGGAGGTACAGGTATAATCATTTTTATTATGCTTTCTTAATTACAATTTTACAGCCTCACTTTTAATTAATTATTAATTTAATTTAATAGCTGCTGATGTTATGTTGTGGAAACGTCAATATGTCTCATCTGCTATTCTCCTGCTTGCTACTGTTGCTTGGCTACTCTTTGAGCGCACTGGTTTATCCTTCTTAACTATTTCTTCAGATGTCTTGCTCATCTTGATTGTCCTGCTCTTTCTTCGTGCTAACTATGCCGACTTCAGAAATTTGTACGTAAATCATGTTTCGTCTTTTCCATATATATATGTATCACTTTTCTTTACTTCAGTTGCACATTCTATTTTCAGGCACCTTCAATCATTACCCGAATTAGTTTTGTCTGAGGAAATGGTCAATAGTGTTGCAGCTTCTTTTCGTGTCAAAATCAATTATGTGCTGCTAATGGCACATGATATCACCCTTGGCAAAGACTTCCGCCTCTTTTTTAAGGTTAGTGCAATTATGATTTTTCACTTCAAGCTTCTTAATATACTTATCACCGAGTTGAGTGACTAAATGAGAGTTTATTGGCGTATTCGAAATAATTACAGACACATGAACATGATGAATCACAAAATGTACCTTGGGGTCTGATTCACGTACGAGTTGAAAATTACAATCCACCAGCCTAGTTGCTTATTACCTCTTCAACGTTTTTATATATCAATTCATAACCCATCTTATTACCTTTTGCTGTAAATTCTCTCTACCAGCTATACTTGGTTTAGAAATAAACTTCTTTCATTAAACTTGCATAAACTATTCTTTTAACAACACAGCTTGTTCTATTACACACCTGTCTAAATTTGATTCCCTGCATGGGATTTATTATATACAGCATATATTGCTTCTTTACTGTGTACATCCTTACCTTCCCCGTACAATGTTGCTGGGAGCATCGTGCACTGAGTACAGTACTAATATTCTTACAGCAATGAGACTACCTTCATATATTATACACTTGAACTGGACTAATATTCTTATATGCTATATGGATAAGATCTGCACCCATTGTAAAACTCATATGAGTTCTGTATAAAAGAAAAAGAAGAAACGAATACTTATATAGGACCCTCTGTGTAGGCATATGAAAGCAATCACATGGGGTTGATCTCTGTACTGTTTTGTGTCCAACATTGCAGGTGGTGGTGGTACTTTGGCTAATGTCCGTAACTGGTAGCTACATTTCTTTCTTCACCCTTGCATATATTGGTAAATTCTACTAAAGTAACTACATCTCTTCATATGCTTTTGATATAATTTTCTTAGTTTTTAAGCTCTTCCATTTTTAAAAATCATCAAGAAAAAAATGGATATAGGATATAAACACAATAATAACCGATAAATTTGAATGATTCAACGGAAGAAGAATCACTACTCCAAGGGCTTTCCAACCTCAGAAGGGAGAAAAATAATGGATCTCAACCCATAAAGAGACCCAATTCAATATAAAATATTATCTCAATGATCAAGTCTAAGATAAATGTGGGGGATTAATCAGTGATATAGAATTTAAACCATAGTACTAAGACTAAGGCTCATTAACAATTGAGCTTATAAACTTTTACCTCACATAAAACATATATGTAAATACACAAATTTCTCTACTAAATATAATTAAACTCTTTATTAATAAAAATAAAAGGTCATTTTATTTTCGATCCCCATCATTCTCCCCTTGTTCGAGCAAACTCAACCTCGAGTGTAAGACTGAGACGGAACCAACATGAATTTTATAGTCTTATTGAAAAATGTCTTTGAAAACTGAATACAATTCGGAGGTGCAGACAAGTACTCCGAAATAATGAAGTTGATATACTCAACCTCAATAATATTATCTTGAACAAACAATACTTGCTCCACATGAGATTCTTGATCAGAAATATCCCCAATATCATGTTTCCTGCAACTCAAAGAATTTGGCGCGATCACATTATCCTCGTCAACTGATTTTCCTATTTGTGTCTTCAATATGCTCGACTTCCGTTGCCATTTTGACCTTTTTTTCATTCTCTTTAGACGTTAAAGTTGAAATGTAGGAGTCTCAATAGTCCTCTCTAGTCTCTCATGTGCAAGTTTGTACATTTCTTTACTCAACTCAGTTTTATACTTCTTTTCCAACCTTTTAATTTCATGATATTGCTTATCTTACTCATATTCAAATGACTTATCTTGAAGATATCAAACATAAAATTGGTTGTGTAATTCATTACTTTCACGCTTAAGGAAATTAATATTATTTTCTACACTATCAATTTGACTTTTAATGTAAGAATACATGTCTTAGAAACATGGAAGAACAACTTGAATTAAGGAACAATTCAGAAGAGGCAGATCTTAAAATATCAGGGGCTGATTTGTACTGTCTAGAAACTGCAGTGGCTAGTCTGTAAAATTCCAAAAATTCAAAGGACGGATTTGTAATTTTATGAAAGTTGAAGGACTGTTTGGTAAGTTTAAGAAATTGCAGGGGTAGAATTGTAACTTCAGTATAGATCAGTGACCGGATTTTATATTCTGAAAAGATAAGGGATCAGATCTATAAGCTTCTAAAAGTATGAGGTACTCTACTGCAGTTTCACAAGTTACGTAGAGATAAAAATTAGGATTTAGCACTTACAACTTAACAACAGCCTCCTCTTTTTCTTCTCAGATGTGCTCTCTCTTTATTTTTCCCTCTTCCTGCCTTTACTTCTCTTCTAATTTCACTCTCTTAAATAAACAGTACCTCCCTACTGTGAACAGTAACTCCGGCGATGAATAGTGTTTTCAAGCGATGGATAGTAATCTGTTGAACAGTTTTTTTTTTTTTTCAGAATCCAAGATCTCCCAGCAACTAAGAAATTGATGGAGAAACCTAGCTCTGATGCCCTTCGATGCATGACAAGATTTAAGAAAATGGATATAGGATATAAAACCAATAATAACTGATAACCTTCGGTGATTCAATCATGGGAGAATCACTACCCCAAGGGTTTCCAACCGCAAAAGGGAGAATAATTATGGAATCGTAATCCATAAAGAGACCCAATTCAATCTATACTATTATAGAAAAAGGCGAAACCAAAAAAAAAGGAAAACATCCTTTTAGCATTTAAAAAGCTAAAAATTAGAAGGTGCTGAAAAAATGCTCCAAACAAGGCCCAAATACCTAAATATAATAATGAAACGCCTATTAAAGTACCACGTACTTGATATATTGTGTACCATATTTTTTTATACAACAAAAATACTAGGTTTGTGTATTACAGTTATAGTTTTACAAAATTGTGTATTATTTAAATATTGTAAAACGTTATGTAAAATAATTAAATCTAGAATTCAGAGAAGACATATATATTTGTGCAAAGTAATTAAAGAATCAAGAAAGAAAGTTGATTTTATCCTATACTTCTACACTATACATTGAGGTCATATTGTTTGAGCACATTAAATATAATGACCTACAAAGCTGAGAAGCAAAATTTATACGTCATTTTTGCGCGTCAAGTGGTTATACTCATCCATTAGCTTTTAGTCCAAGAAGTTGAAACAAGCACCATACTAATTGCTTTGAAGTTAAAGGCTAAATATCTATTTCTCTTAGCATTTTTTTCCCAAGCTTTGTACTAGGTTCTGATCGGAATTTCAACTTTTTGTGAAAAAAGCCGAAGTTGCTTAAGAAGTCCTAAACAAAAGAGGTCGTGCGTGTGAAATAGATTTGAACTGCCAATTCATATAACGGAGCAAAGTACCTATGAGGTTTCGTTTTTTTTTTTTAAGATCCTGTGATAGAGGACAAGAAGGAAAAACAAGGACTCATGCTATAAAAACAATAAAAGGATAGAATCAGTGGATTAAGTGTAGAAAATTCATAAGGCTAAGGTAATCCAATCGCAGAAGAAGCACTACCCTCTATAATTTATTAACCACGAAAGAGGTGAATTTGCATGGATACAGCACATAACAATCTCCGCGAGAATAACATCTGTTTGATTAATCAAATGAAGTCTGATGATAAAAGATAACATTTACATCGAGGAATAAAACCCTAATACATGACCAACAAGTAAAATCCCAGTAAGAAACTAGTAATAAAGGAAACGAATCCTTTTCAATATTTTAATCCCATAATTTAAGATATTCCTGATAAACTATATATATAATGTAATTATGCTTTGTAATAAATTACAGGTAATACTATTCCTGATAATAAGATAATTATCTCGTTTGGCATCATTGTGGCTTGACTTACCACATGACTTCTTGACTTGTGGATCATGCTTGAGCTACCGTTGATACATGTTGATAGGGAATGGAAGTGAAGAACTTATATATGTTTAAAGTGCAGAGGAATGGTATATTTATCTATATGTTAAATAAGTGGGGGTGGGTCTAGTAGTTCATAAAATATAGGGTATTTATGATAAACACAATTGTTTACGGACCTTGGTCCATTAGCTTATCATTAGATATTTTATTATCGAATAATATAATCCCCAAATATCAAATTGAACTTTGATTATTGGAATATGCTAAAATATGGAATTGGTTGCGATCCATCCATCTTAATATCCCTTCCGCGCTTGGGGAACCCTTTGGGTAGTGAATCCTTATATTTTTTTTAGTTCATAAACCCATTGTTCCTAAAGATGTCCTGCACCAAGTATTAGTTCTCTTTGTTTAAAGTTCTTAATCTTATATGTCAACTGCCAGCCAACCACCACCGTCCACATCCTGGTATAATCCCTAAAATCCCAAATCAAAAGCCACGAACTCGCTGCCACATCCCAACTGGGCCAGAACCCAATTACCTAAAACTTTATTGCAATACCAAACACAACTGAACACTAAGTCCCCACACATGCCCATTAATAAACCCCAGAGGGAGGCACTCTTCACTTCTCCGATTACAACCACCCCAACAAGTCGGTGCCAGAACCAAATCGTAGATCTAATTTAGAATTTAAAAAAGGAAAAAAAGAGAAAATATTAGACTGCCGAATATAGGCTGATATATGCTGATATATGCTGATATACGTACATCTATTATATGTATATCAGACTATGGCCATGTTTGGCAATTAGCTGTTAGCTGTAGCGGATTGAATTAGTTGTTTTGACTAGCTGATTGAATTTAGCTGTTTTGAACAAAACTGTTTGGCAAGTAGCTTTTTCAATTAGCTTTTTGTATACATAAGTTGAAAAAGCTCCTCCAAGTAGCTTTTTCAAAATTAGCTTTTTGAGACCAAAAAACTATTCTAAAAAGCTAACTACCAAACACTAGTATTAAATGTTTCATTTGGTTCAAAAAGCTATTTTTTTGCCAAAAAGCTAACTTCCAAACAGGGCCTATATCTACTCTGATTTTAGTTAACGATTCCATTTTCTGAACCCGTTTAATCCAATTCCAGCCGAATATGACATAGCAAGCACAACTTTTTGTTTAAAACATGTCAGCCCAAAACCTTCTTAACATACCCTGTGCTATATCTCTAGTGTAGCCTGCTGTACCAACATATTTTTTGAAAAGTGCAACTAGATACCTGGAGGGTTCTGAAAAATTATTGACCCCGAAAGTTTTCTGAAATTCTAAAACCAGTACCTGAAGTTTTCGGAAGTTGCAAACTCATCCCGCAGCGTGACAGAATCTCAGAACTGCACCCAAAAGTTTCAAAAAATTTAAGCGTCACATATCGCCCTCTTTCTTTACCTCAAAGTCAAGTAGGGCTTAGTATGCTCTCTATGGATACAGATAATTTCAATTTCACCACAAAGTCCGCAGCTTTGCATTATCAACACCCTTAGGAGATCCATTACTAATGACTGCATGTAGAGAAATATACATTTTTGGTGGTTTCTTTTTCTATATGAATTTGAATAGAAATAGAAGTTCTTCCTATAGAATACAAGAAAAAGTGTGTGAGTTTGTCAAATTCGAAAAAGTCAATCAACGAATGTAAGCTGGATTTGTTTATATATTAAGGCCATCTGGGTTGGCCATGTCTGGAATATTAGGTCTAAAATAAATTTAAGCCTGATTTTTATAGATAGGCCATCTGGGTTGGTGATGTCCGGGATATGCAGTCCACTTCATGACCTGCAGAATATTATGCTTTAAGTTGTCTTCCAAGAAACCAAGTGTCTGGTGTTTTAGATTGTACTTCAGTCCTCTTTTTATTGCATGCACAAGTTGATATGCTGTACCTGTTTTAATTAAATGCCCTGTTGGAAAATTGAGTTTATGGCATGCAATTATATGTTTCATCCACCTCATAAATTTTACCTTAACCTTAGCTAGAGCATCTAGCTTACTTTTCTGCTAACTTGAAATTTTGACAGGAACGATTATAGCAATTACAGTTCCTGCCTTGTACAACAGATATGAACAAAAAGTTGACAAATACGCTGGTTTAATCCAACAAAAACTTTCTAGGCACTATAAAATTGTCGATGATAGTATGATTAGCAGAATTCCTCAGGGTTTATCCAAGGTTAAAGATTCTTAGATCTGGAATTGAGCAGAAGACTTGAAGTTTAATTGTTTATTATTTCTAAACTAGTAGTTGTTAATATCGATGTTTTTATTTTTTATAAGTAGTCGTCT
Source organism: Anethum foeniculum (assembly GCA_003724115.2). Taxonomy (NCBI): domain Eukaryota; kingdom Viridiplantae; phylum Streptophyta; class Magnoliopsida; order Apiales; family Apiaceae; genus Anethum; species Anethum foeniculum. The sequence goes on from PHNY01297066.1 coordinate 9,809, forward strand.
TATATGCAATGTCAACTTTTCTTGCTTTTCTGCTATACTCCTTCACTGTATCCATCATGGACTTTTCCTTGGTTATTTACTATGTTTGTGTTTTAGATAGAGAGAAAAGAAATCTATAGGAGGAAGATTGGTAGTAAGCTTGGTAAGATAACAATAAGCTATAATTGTTAAAAGTATACATCTTATCAACCCCTTATGGTTATTTCCTAATATATTATTCAGGTTACCTTTTGGTAACGAAGGGATCTGAAATTAAAATTTTCATTTTGAAAGTGCTAATTTGGATTGTAATTGTTTTGTTAAACCATTTTTGCTTTCCTCATTTTCTGCAATTATGTAGATTACTAATACAAATTTTATATACAATATTTTCTTGATTTACAAGTGTTCAGACTTAGATTTTTTTTATTTTTTTGTTGAGATTTTCATGTGTTTGTTTGGTTTTAAGTAAACAATTTTTTTTTCAAAGAGGATTTTTTTTTTTTTTGAAAATGGTCGCTGAGGAAAGCTCTTTTTTGGAAAATGCTGTAATTGCAGAGAAAATTGACTCCCTTTTTCAAAGAGAAAAATCCTTTATTTTCTTGCCATTTTTTTTTTCAATAATAGTCAAGTAGGGAAAAATGTTTTTCATGAATTTCCAGTTAAAATAAAAATATGGTGTCATGTTTGAAATAGAGGAAGGCAATATTTGAAATTAGTTACAAATAAGATACTGGTGTCGCAGGATGAGCTCTTTCTATACGCCATTGCATCTCTAGTGGGTTGTTTTGCACCAACTCAAAGTTGGAAACACAATTTTGCACAAACAAAAAATATTACACATATACATAATAGTAAAATATAAATCATTAATGAAGTATATAATACTCCCTCTGTATACGTGTGTACGCATTTCGAGGCTCCTATAAAGTGTAGTTCTGTAACTTTTTTTTTTAATTTTTTTTTTTGAATAAAAATTTAGACATTAATTTTTTATTCAGAAAAAAAAAATTTGAAAAAAAATTATGGAACCATACTTTAAAGTAGTCTTAAAAAGCGTGCCAAAAAGTAACGTAGAAAATTGAATGGGACAGAGGGAGTATAAAGATTGGGAAGTATATAATATAAAGATTGGGTAGACAATGGCGTTAAACCAAAACTAAACTTACTTCCATTCCACTTCGGAGGATTAGGTTGAAATTATTTCTTATGACTTAGATTTTAATAAGTGAAAATTAAAAGTTTTAAGTTAACATCCAAATTTCTATTATGTATAACTATTATGCATAACTTACGAGTTATTGAAATGTTAAAGTAAAGTTAATTAATTAAATTACTCATATGAATTATAATATAATTTTAATTAAATAAAATTATTAACATAAAATAAGTTATTCAAAAAAAAAACCTACTGTCAATTTTTAACTTTCAGCTGTTTTTAAAGTTTTAAGTCATTTTCTAAACTTACCTTTTAAGAGACAAACATACATTTTTAATGTCAGAAACCACTTAAAGCATCAGCTTTAAACTATTGCCAAACAGGCTCTTAGATTTGTTTGAAAACGGACTTATTTTAGCACATTAGCGATTTGACCCGAACATCAATCATCGCCTCTTTAAGACACAAACTTCTCATCACCTACTACAATTCTCCAAATATCAAAAAAAGATGGAACAACTTGTAAAATTTGATTCAAAACCAATAACAGGCAACGTCTTGCTCAGGTATACATAGAATATTTGATTTCATTATATTTTCAGAAACCATTGTGCTTTTTGTGCTTAAACCAGTGTTTTGTAAAGATTAATTATCACACTTTTGATGTTTGAATGTAAGAGTAAGAGTTAACCCAACATATGAACCTACAAAACAAGATTAGCAAAAGTGCCTTCAAATAATTTATAGCCACACATTGCACATACTCCCTTGTCAAATCTACACCGTACACAGTTCTGTACTGATAGATAGTGGGCGATGGACCATATGCCCGGAAACATACACCAACATTAATCATAATTTTAGATATGGAAGCATTTGTTCAACGAAAATCTATACATACATCAAAATGCGGGGTTACCACATATTCATTTAGAGAACCGGAGGTACAGTAGCTTGAATGCAGTACAAGTTGACATATTACCTCAAAACTAAACTCCAGTTTCTGCATTCTTTGATCCAAAATACGTCGAAGCAGATTAATGTCATTTTGAATGAAAACCGTGAGCACTAAGTTTGGAGCAATTCATTTGCCTTGCTTAACCAAACATTGTAAATGGATTCCTCAAACAAGACGAAATGCACCTGCACCTCAAAATTTAGCAATAAAGCAGCAACCATGATGCTTATATTGTACGTGCACGTATATCTGTAATCGCACTCTCAAGGGGGATGATAATAGAAACAAGTTTAGTAGACAATACAGATTGCTAGCACATACGGGAAACTATTACTTTGTGACAAAAATTGTAGAAATTAATTTTTCCACCACGCCGGTCTAAGAGTACTTGCAGTCCTTCACATTTATTCTCAGCCTTAACTAATAAAAAAGCAGTTTCCGGCAGCATAATATCCACGTTTAAACTACTGAACATCATAATATGATGTTTAACAAACACTGGTAGTACCTAATGTTTGCACATAGTGATATAATGCATACAGGGAAATGCGAAGGATAAGAATAATTACACGAAAACCACAAAGATCTTCAGAAGTACCGTACCTCATTGAGGCCATTTGCGTACTCTTTAACTGTTGATATAGCCAAAGTTGCAGCTTCTCCATAAGGATATCTGATACTCAAGTGAAAATTTAGCATAAGTAAAAACTACTGTATTAACTTATCTTTAGCCCAGATTGAACAACTTATCTTTGACCTTATAGTAGCAAAAACTACTGTATTAACTAATGTGGTGACATCTTGTACATATATAGTTATCAATATAACCCAGGTTTTAGTGTTTTTACTTTTTAGTCAAGGAGTGAACCTTTAACTTCTTTACCTGACCAAGGCACTTGGTCTATGTTTCTTCACGATGATTACTTAACATGGATTATTTACTATTTGCTCTAAATCCTTGACTTTTGAATGCTATATCTTTCGAAGTAATCCTAAGGACTAAATCTAAACATCGTTTGATTCATTTTGTGGCATTAATATAATACTAAATCCTTTAAGGTAAATCCCAAGGACCAAATTTAAACCTTTTTTTATTTCATTTCAACATTACTAATGCAACAGAGCACGTAGTTTTAATTGCAAGATAAACTTTTACTTATTAATGACTGCTTAGAGTCAACTCACCCATAAACACCACAAGATATGGCAGGAAATGCGATATACTTAATGTTGTTGTCTTTAGCGACACGCAAACTGTTTCTGTACAAATATGAGGATATAATTAGTTGGTATAACAATAAATGTATAATATTTGTGTAAACTTGAAACCAAACCTGTATGAGCCTCTTAAAGAGGCTGCAGGGTTGCTATCAACATCATATATCGGACCAACAGTGTGAATAACATGAGAGGCTGGCAACCGAAATCCTCTGCAAAGACCCAATGTTTTTTGTAAGTTGGTGCAATAATGAACATATTTAACATCTTCACCCCTTACACTTGCTTTGTCTACATGATTTTTTAATCTTAAAAATGGCATAGATCATCTTAGTTACAAGGTACCCCCGTATAAGTGATGACTGATGATATTCCCGATAATCTATTGATAAAATATATATAGAAATAGAAAATATTTTCTTAAATCCAGTACAACACTCCTTAAATCAAGTAGCAAGAATTGGCATCAATCATGAATACATACGGGGTGATCCTTGCTTCTCCAGTTGGGCAGCGGACTCCAGGTCGAACTTCAGGCACACTATAGCATGCTTCTCGGAGTTCTGGACCAGCAGCTCTATGAATAGCTGAGAAAAGGAAGGACAGGTCTCATTAGAGAAAATCAAAACTACATGTCACAACAGACAGATCAGTGAAGTCATTACCACCATCAGCACCACCACCACCAAGCATTCGCTCATTGGCCGGATTAACCTACATACAGAGACACGTCAATTTCCTATACTTTTCCCGCATACAATTGTAGTGCACTTTTGACCTTCAGGCCAAATCTAAATGTATAAAAGCAACCCCCAAGTTGCTAATTAGTGGTTTTTTTTTCCCAATGTCCATATCAACCAAGCTGCCAGTTAGTGCCAAATCTAAACACATGTATAGGCAACCAAAGTTGCTAATTAGTGATTCTTTTAACAGGGTCCATATCAAATAGAACGTAAAAATTATCAGAGGCCCACTGATCCTAATCTTTTATCAATACTATACATTAGGTTATTTAATCGGCTATTTCATTCTCTATATAGAATGATTATATATAATGGTGTAATCCCTGTACCTTAATTACGCTTTATTATTAAATTATTTTGAATACTGGATTAGGTCTATTCCTCGATTGCAATCCATCTTAATTTCTCCCTCGCGTGGGTGGTTGGGAATCCATCTTAATTTCTCCCTGGCGCAGGTGGTTGGGAATCCATCTTAATCTCTCTTTTGTGAATGGTTCTGCATTTAATCCACCAAGCTTATCCAGTTATTATTATTTTTGTTTTTAGTTCTTAATCGTTCCTTGACAATCTTATCCTGCATCATCTAGGAACTCCATTATACAATAGTAAGGAATTTTAATATTATGAATTAGTGGATTTAGGATAGATTTAAGGAGTTATTTATGTGACTATACAAATTATAATTCCCTGAGACGTTTCAAACTTTCATGTGAACAATTGAGGCTCATATGACAGTTGACACCATTTCACCTAAGTACAGACGCGAAATAGAAATAATATAGCAACAGAGAGAGAGAGAGAGAGAGAGAGAGAGAGAGAGAGTACAATAGCATCGGAAGAGGCATCAACAAACCATCGAGTGATGTCACCCATCTGAATCTTCAAGATGGGAGCACTGTTAGTAGAACGACCCAGCTTGAATTCAATTGCGCCGGCGGCCGCCGCTCTGGATACCATCGCTCAGAGTAGTGTAAATTGTGTTTAATCTTTGTGTTTGGGGCAGGTGTTATGGCTGTCAGGCTTGGTTCGGTTTCGTTTAGATACTAAACTGAAACTAAACCGTATATTAGAGTTTTTAAGAAATTCAAACCGATAAAACCCAACCAATCGGTTTGGTTTTATTGGGCACAAATTAGACCGAATCATGATCATCCCTAATTCCGTGTATGTATTGTTAAGAGAAAAAGTCTCGAATTTTCAAATAAAAATGACTCAAATAAGGTAATATAAAATTTTGGCCTCACATGCACTTTAAAGCATTATATAAAGTAG
>PHNY01297076.1:4818-18581 GCA_003724115.2 Anethum foeniculum
AAGCAAACAAAAGAATCCCCACGATAAAACCCGCCGCGCAATAGCAATTTAGGGTTTATCAAACCTTCATTCATTCATTCATTCATCGAGTTATTAGCAATGGCGGGGGGCTCTCGAGCTCAACTAAACAAGCCTCACAAGACACGCTTCTCTTCCAAAGCTACTCGCAATGTTCACAAGACTTCTCTTAAAGGTCTTTAATTTTTCATCTTCCCCTATTTTATTTTCATTTTGTTCAATTAACTTTGCTCAGTTTTGAATTATTTACTTTTTACAGATAAGAAGATTTCGAAAGCTGACCGTAATGTTACTAAAGGAGCTAAAGCTGCCAGACTTCAGCGTAACAAAATGGTAATATCGAAACCTGTTTGTATGTGAATTTGGTTCTGTTAATTGTTGGATTGAAATTTAAAGATTTGATGTTTGTGTAGATGAGGGAGCAGAAACGCGCTGCGGTGTTGAAAGAGAAGCGCTCTGTTAGTGGATCAACTAGTCCTCCTCGTACCGTTGTGAGTATTGTTTTCTTCGTGATTTTTGTTATGTATTGTAATTACACTTGTGAAAGTTCAATTTGGTGTCTCATTGCATTAATTTGTGTTAGAATTTAAGAATATAATTAAATTTACGTCGCCATACATTGATATATTGAAGTTCTTATTTTCGTGCTTGCTTTGATAAATGAGTCCAGCCGAGACTCACCAGATTTTCTCAAGCTTGTTTGCAAACAGCTAGGCTTGTTAATACATTCACAATACTTTGTGCTTGGTGTGTTATAAATATGTTAGGATGAATTTATTTAACTTCCCATGTATGTTTTGGCTTGATATGAAGCCTGTATTACCATTTAAAAGGCATCTAATTACAGATACTGTTGCTTCACAATTTTCCTATATATTAATGATTAGGTATTGTACGATAGGAACATCTCCAACATTGATAGGATGTCTATATAACAAAAAACCAATTGAGTAAGAAGACGGATGAACGTCATTCCTCTTTTACAACTTCCGTGAATGTTATATTGAGTTTGGCTTTAGCATGGGCAATGTCTGTAACTTGACACTACTGTTTCACCCCAAGGGCGTAACGTAATGAAGCTTCTCTTTGTATAGGTTCTGTTCGGTCTTTCAGCTTCAGCAAATCTTAAATCACTTGCAGAAGATTTCATTAATTTGTTATCTACTGGTACAACTGGAGCAGATTTAACAGTTTCCTCTTCCGAATACAAGTTGAGAACAACGGTAGGCTCAACTGTTATGTAATTGTTTCATATGTCAGTGTTTTTTCTTTGAATTCCAGGAAGAAGTGATACATGTTTGAAAGTTGTTTGATTTATTTCTCATTGGAGTTTGTTCGACACATTAACTGATTTACCAACAGCTCTATTGAAATGTTGGATCTGGAATTTGTGCTTAGTAAGGACGTGGTAGACTTAGGTGGAAATAACTTGTTTTTCTGGGGACAGTGAGGATGCTGAGAAGCTCCTTCACACCGGTAGAAGTATTTGAAAGCTAAGAATCGAGACTAGTTGTGTTCTTCTGTTTGCTAGTATATTATTTATGCTACCAAACTACAATTCAGTCAACTATGTGTTTGATACTCTGAGAAGCATCCAAAGTACTCGGACTAACTAGGCAATTTCTTTTTTACTAATTTCCCGTGTAATATTATTCAATAAATTTCATTAATGCGTGGTTACTGTGACAGTGTTTTATTAATTGGGGTCTCAATTGAACATCTTAATATGAATAAGATTAATTAAAAACTAATTAACTTACTTTGACTATACTAGGTATTGATAGCACCTCACGGAGATTTGTTAGCATGCATGGAAATGGCCAAGGTGCGTACTACTTATATCAATTTGTTTAGCTGCAAGATGCATATCCATCTGATAAAGGCTTGATTTTTCACTTCAATTTTCTTTTGATTAACCTTTTTTACGTATATCATGGTAGGTTGCCGATTTGATAGCCTTTGTGGCATCTGCACACTCTTCATCTGGAGAAGAAAGTTCTAGTTATTACATTGATTCATTCGGAGCCCAATGCCTCTCCGTGTTTAGATCTCTAGGTTTACCAAGCACTGCTGTTTTCATTCGGGTAGGTTCCCTATAGTTGTCCAATACACGGATTGCAATGTTTTGTTTGACGATATTATAATGCTTCACAAGTTGATTGCATGACCATTTTTCCCTTTAGGGTCTACCATCTGAGGTAAAAAAGAGAAACGAACTGAAGAAAATATGTGCTTCTACCCTTGCTTCTGAGTTTCCCGAGGATTGCAAGTTTTATCCAGCAGATACAAAGGATGACTTGCACAAGGTAATCAGTACATCTACTTGGAATAAAGTGATCAGTCTTAGCATATTAAAGCACATATTGAAGATCAGTCTTAGCATATTAAAGCACATATTGAAGGCGGGTCACTTATTTTTGTGAAAATCTGGCAAAACATCTTCCTGGTGCTATATAGTTTCTCCAGATTGCATATATGAACTTATTAGTGAACTTGTATGTGATAGTACATTGAATTTAGTAAATTGAATCCAAAGCACCTAAAGGGTGTATGCTCTGCTGCATATATGGTATATTTTAGACGTACGCAATGGTTTTATCATCCTGGCTCACACTTCTATTATATTGATCACACTCTTTACTTGTGTTGAATGTAGTTCATGTGGCTTTTCAAGGAACAAAGACTAACTGCTCCTCACTGGCGCAACCAGAGGCCGTACCTCATGGCACAAAAGGTGGTGTTATTATTGCCAAATATATATTGTATTTATGGTTTACTAGATTCCTTGCACATCTTTTTCCTTTTAATAGTTTATGTTAATAACGTAATAGCAACACTCATGTTACATGAAGGACATGTTTGTGGTTTGCACTGAATATTTCTTCTCTCACAAGTTGCATGAAGGACATTTTGTGATTTTGATTACTTGTATTTTTGCATTCTTATCTCATCTCACACAATTGCACAACTATTTATGCTAAATGGAACATGACGAGTCTGCATAGTTGTCATGAGATACTTGATCTTGATATGGCAAGTTGAACCTGAATAGATAAGACAGCCTTGACAAATTTATGGAATTTTTTCATTATAGTCACAAAAGTTCAGGCACTTGAAGTTCTTCCTTATCTTAGTTGCTTTATTTTCTACTTTTCTCTTAGATTGCTTTATGATATGCAATTATATTTCTCATCAAAATGTGAATTACAAATATGTTGTATGATAAATTTTTTGTTATATATTACTCTTATTCTCTGATATTATGTTATGCAGCATTTTTAAAATCATGAAGTGAACCTAGTGCAGAATGTTGTCTTGGTCTGCCCAAGAAATTTTTAAGGCCTTCTGGATAAATTATTTCCTTCACTTCATATATTCTTCAATTTACGTGTAAAAAATATGTGGCAAACAGTTTAACAAGGAATTCATTTAATGCATTATAGAGGATTAGAGGTCATAATTATAATTTTTTTTATAGTTAGCTGCCCTAGGTGCCAAGAAAAATACCCGATTGTACCCTTGATTCCTAGTATGTGGTTTTTTAGTTACACCCGTGTGGTAATATTTAGAACATGTCATGATATATGACTGGTGGAATTTTATTGTACTTCTAAAAGTCTTGTTCCTTGCATAAACTTTTTGTTCTAAGAAGGTTAGTGCCTATAATGATAAGTATTCTTTATTCTGAGTGATAGAAATTAATTAGAAAAGAAGTAAAATTAAAATAGGTGTCAGGTGTCTCCCTTATAATATAATTTGTGTTGGACTTGCAACTGTGGTGGTGCTAATTCTACACTCCTATCCTGCCATGGTTTCTGATTATTAATATTGTCACTTGCATCTGTGAGTTTGTTGACGTAGATTATGAAGGAAATATGTGAGGATACAGCAACATAATTATATCTGATTGTCCAAAATATGCACACACATGTAAAATTTTGGGTAATTATTAATATGTAAAACTGCCAGGACTATATATTTACTTGGGGCACATCTTAAATTTCATCTTATCATTTTGTTAATCTTTTTAATATTTAAGGCTGTTCCAAGCAGGGGACAGAACAATATTTTAGAAAGGTTATTAGTTTATGGAGGTTTACTTTTTATGAGTTACTTGTAATGTTTCTTTTGTCCGCAGTTTATAGTGTGTTTTGTGATGTATGTAATTCTTTGAAAATATCTTAAATGTCTCATTTGTGCCTTTTGGTAAATGTTACTCTTGGATACACAGCAACTAAATTTGGTATATTATATCATCCCTAGGTTGATTGCGTTGTTACGGATTCTAATGATGAGAAATGCACTCTTCTCTTGACTGGCTATCTGCGTGCCCGTAGTCTTTCTGTAAATCAGCTGGTAATCTGTCCAGTCATTTCTGATAGTCTGATGGGTCAAAAATTATATGCCAAGCTTAAATCTTCCTTTTTGTAGGTCCATATTTCCGGCGCTGGAGATTATCAGTTGTGCAAAGCGGACCTTCTTCAGGATCCATGCCCTCTAAATATAAGAAAAGAAGCAGACGTTATGGATTCCGATGAATCACATAGTGTTGAGGCATGCTTACTTGTTTGATGCTTGACCTTATCACATACAGTTTCAGGAATCGCCTGGCTACTAGGGAACTATGAAAAGCACTATCTTTAGTCTCTTTAACTTGTTGAACTGGGTTGTTCAAAATTCTACACATAGATGTGCATATTCCAAAAATCACACTTGGCCTTCTTATATCTACTAATTTAGTATCTAAAAAGACTTGTTTTCCACAAAACTAGAGGACACTAGAAAATTTAGGCGCGAGCTGATTGCAATGGGCTTGAGGTTAAACGCCTCTGTCGTTTTTCCCACTTGTTGTATTTAAAAGCTGTAACCTACCGGAAGAATGCTGGCAGACTTTTACAATAGTTTTTGCTTAGGAAGCTTATCGAATATTACTTCTCTCGGTTTGCAGGATATTTGATGTTTGTGAATTGAATGCGGTGATTTGTTTTACGTGTTTTGATTATTTGTTCATAATTCTTGCAGGTTATTAGTTCTTTGATCCCTGATCCCATGAAACAAGAGCCTTTACTGGTTGAAAACCTCCCTGACCCACTGGCAGGCGAACAGGTGAGGATCTTATCAAGTGGTACTTATTGCAAATGTGAATTACAAAGTGCATTGGAGAATTATTTTTTTATTTTTATTTTTTTTATTGTAGTTATGTTGGATTAAGAGATGCTGTTTACTCTCATAAGTTCTAAGATATTATTGAATATTAAATTGGGTCTCTTCATGGGTTGTGATCCATATTCTTTCTCCCTTCTGCGGTTGGGAAACCCTTGAGATAGTGAATTTTCTGCGGTTAATTCACCCAAGTTTTATCGTTATTCTTGTTTTTTTGTTCCTAATCGTTCTTTCACAATCTTGTCCTGCATCACTCGGTTTGTGTGTCATGTAGTCTATATATTAATCTGCTCTATTATTTTGATCTAGTATTTTAATCTTCTACACAAGTGTTCTTTCAACTAGGCATGTAGTAGATATCAATTTATAGTTGATCTTTTATTCTTGTTTGTATGAAATAGTCCTCCTATGCTTCCTAGTGATTCTCAGTTGTGCTATTGTACCTTTTTTAGACATGGCCAACAGAGGCAGAAATGGCTGAAGCTGATAAAAATCAAAAGGAGAAGAAGCTAAAGAAGAGAACTCTTCCTCGAGGAACTTCCGAATATCAGGCAAGTTATAGTATCTACTGGTACAATGTACTTTATGACAGTTATCCTGACGATGGATTATGATTAAACTTATCTGTATTGTATTCACAAATTTTGAATCTGCAGGCTGCATGGATTGTCGATGACTCGGATGTAGAAAGTTCAGATTTGGATAATTCAAACAGCGATGTTGGTGCAGATGATGATATGGTACTTGATGAAAGAAATACCAGTAGTCATGGCCAAGATATGCTTGAAAATTATGATGATGACAACAAGACTTTCGTTTCACTCAATGATAGAGAATCAGATCAAGAATCTGAAGTTGATTCTGTAATGATGGTGAGTCCTCAATATTTATAGTGATCACTTATTGTCTTATTGAAGATAAATACCAACCGCTGTGACATTAACCAATATATACCCCTCCCACTTCATTTTTCAATGAATTTCATACAGGAAGGTTTGCACCCAATCCCGAGTTTTCCCTTTTAAAAAGATGTTTTGTGCATTCCAAGCTGTCAAAGTTACCTTATACGCACTTTTGTAGTTAGGCAGTATCACCAGGCGTACCTAGATTTAAATACTCAATTCTGGATTCTGATTAAAATTTTAGATTTGTTCCGACCTCTCTTATCTTTGCATTCATATTGATATACTTGCACAGTTTCTTTTTCCAGCATTCCTGACAATTATATTATATAAAATCTTAATTTGTTGTGCATCACGAATCAGTGTAATCAATTTGAACAAATGAATTGTTTTCATCTCCTGTATCAATATGCCTGGATGTATTTTTTTTAAATATGTAGTTCTTGATTGACGTTGTCTTCTACGTGTAAGTGCATCCTGTTATTTCCCCAGATTATAGAATAACTGAAGTTGCACTGTTTTTTCAGGAAGGTGAAATGACAAAGGAGCAAATAGAGGAAGAGATTCGTAGAATTAAGGATGCTCATGCTGAAGATGAGGGTACTTTTTCTTCCCTGATTGTACAGTCTGGTGTAGCTGGAATCATTATTACTTCCATGGCATCAGAGCTTTGTATGAGTAAAGCAACTTTATATTAAAGGAATGGCTTAATTATAAATTAACCCTTAAACTATGACACGTTGTAGACATAGACCCTTAAATAAAAAAATTGTACATTTTAACCCTTCAAGTATGAGACTTGTTCACTTTAACCCTTTTGTTAAAATTTCTTCCAAAATTGCCCTCAACCTCAAGGGTTATTATGTGCAGATGCTTCAAGGACAAGAATGTTTATCAATCATTTTCTTGTCATTTTTTATTTATTAAATAATATATATATATATATATATATATATAATATACTAATTAACAAAGTATTATTATATTTTACTTTAGTTTTGGTGAATTTTATTAAAATTACAAAATTTTACTTATATAAAATCTCGTAAAATTATAATATACTGTTAATATCTCAAGATATATGTAATTATAACTGATATAAATTAAAATTATTTGATTGAATAAACTAATTAATACGATAAATAATATTGTTGAAAAATTAGATATTTAAGTAATTTTAAATAATTAATTGAAAGATTCAAAACAAGTATATAAAAAATGATTAAAGGATTAAAGTGTACAAAATTCATAGTTTAGGGGCAAAAGTATACTATCCATTGAGGGTAATATTGGAAAAAGTTTCAGCAAAAGGATTGAAGTGTACAAACCTTATAGTTAAGGGGCAAAAACATACAATTTTTTTGTTTAAGGGTTCATTTGTACATCAGGTTATACTTTAAGGGCTAAATTATAATTAAGCCTAAAGGAATAGTCAAAAAGTAAACCTGTTGTTTCCTCTTTATTTTGCATTGCATCTCTTAGTTAAATCTGTACATTTTGCAACTAAGTGTCTTGCTTAGTTGCATTTGCAGGGTATGTGTGCGACTAAAAGAAGATATTTTATACTCTGTCCTCTCCCGAATTTTGCTCCTATCTTTATCTTCCATAAACAAATCCGTTGCGTATTGAACTTTAAGATTGATTTGATTTATGAAACTTTTAGAGAACAGCATTTCCTTCTGTTAGTACTTTTAAATAGGTCAAGGACTGTGGACATGTATATGAAGCTTTTTATTATATATACTTTTGCATGAATGCGATAGTAAAGCTTTATTTAGAAGTTTAGTGTGATTGAAAATGTAAATACGAAGGAAAAACACAAATGTATATACTAAGTCAACTCTGGGCTTGGTGCCTGTCGGGTTCAAGTTTAATGACTGAGTTTGAGTTGTTTCTTTCATTTTAGTATAAGGTTGAAACTACTGTTGTGTTAACTGTTTACGTATCACTGGCTGTTGTTATACACCAGAATATCCAGATGAAGTGGATACCCCATTAGATGTCCCTGCTCGAAAGCGATTTGCCAAGTACAGGGGTCTGAAGTCTTTCAGGACCTCCTCATGGGATCCAAAGGTATCTTTTATCCAGTCTAGTATTACCTTCGGAAACAATTTTGTTGTCTATCAACCTTACAGTTTGTGATATACTGATATTCTTATTTTAATTTCAGGAATCTCTACCACCAGAATATGCAAGGATTTTTACATTTGATAATTTTGCAAGAACTCAAAAACACGTCATTTCTAAAGCTCAGGAAAAAGAGCACGGCGACAAAGATGAATGTATACCTGCAAGCTCTTATGTCAGATTGCACATTAAAGAAGTTCCATCTAGCGTTGCTTCCAGATTATGTGACCGTTCTAAGATTTCCCCTGTTATAGCATGTGGCCTCCTGCAACATGAGTCCAAAATTTCTGTTCTTCACTTCAGGTACAAATTTGTTGTTGTCTTCTTACTTTTTAGTTTGAGCCTTTTTTTTTTGTGTTCACAAAATTGTACATCTGTACAGTGTGAAGAAGCATGAGTCTTACAGTGCTCCAATCAAGGCCAAAGAAGAACTAATATTTCATGTTGGTTTTCGCCAGTTTGTCACCAGGTAAGATTATTATCCTTAAAGTGCTATAATAATTATCATTGTACATTTGTGCACTAAACCCATTGACTTTCTGAATGCACATGTCATCAAAGTGAAACCGAAGCAGATATGCTCAACTTTTTTGGTATCTAATGATTTCTGGTTCTTCTCTGTCCTTTTATATGTACTAATTTCCAGGTTTTTAAATTATATATGATTTTGCAGGCCGATATTTTCTTCCGACAGTATTAATTCAGACAAAAACAAGATGGAAAGGTTTCTTCATGCAGGGAGATTCTCCATAGCTTCGATATATGCTCCAATCTCTTTTCCTCCTCTTCCTCTAGTGGTCCTCAAAGGTGGAGACATGGCTGCACCTGCTGTCGCTGCTGTTGGTTCATTGCGAAGTATTGACCCAGATCGGATTATTCTCAAAAAGATTATTCTAACAGGGTAAGCATATTATCTTCTTTTAGTAAGGAAAAATGGTTCTTCTTTAGAATTTATTCCCACCTCCAAACCATATCAAATAAGGAGTGGGGCATGTATTGGAGAAAAGTTCTAGCTGACCTAAATTATGATTGATATGTTTGAGGGATTTCAAAACAATATCTACCTGTCAAATGGGTGATGTGAATTTCGACTTGCATCTCTGAGACATGGTTGATGTTATGATTTAGTTTTGGCAAGTTCTTAGGTACTAGTTCCGTAACATAAGAACACATTCTCCCGTAGGAATTGTGACGATTCTAATGTCAAATTCTTCATTTTGTTAAATATGTGAGTCTATTGGGCTGATTCCGCTAACTGACCTTTTTGTTTAGAAAGATTTATATCTCTGCTACTTCATCTGTGTTTGTTTGGAGTTAATACACAAGGTGACTACTCAGCTGGTCGCCTGGTTTTGGAAGAGTATTTATATACTGTATTTAGTTTTTAACTTTTTACATTGTTTACTAAAAGTTTTCCACTTTTAGCTCATCAAAAACATTTTCTCCAGCAATTTTCAATGTGTTTTAGGAATGAAAGCATCCCGTGAATGCATGATTCATGATTCACATACCTGGTTAAGCTTGTGTAAACTGTTTTCTTGACAGTTCTTTTATAATTGAATTTTAAGTTGATCCTTAACTTTGAGTGACATCCTATCTCATTGATTCTCAACTTTGAGCGTCGTGTTATATCAGAAGGATACTTTGTATTTTGACTGTAGAACTACTCAAAAAAGCTAAAGTAGTTCCTGATGCAGGACAGCCGGTCAAAAGGGCAAAAGATACATTATCAAACTCCTAATGGTTTATAGTTAATTTAATAAAATACAATATATAAAAACTAATATGTTATTTTCTGGCTGGCATCAGTTTCTGTTTTAAGTTACTAAGAAAGATAATTGATGCAGCTATCCGCAACGGGTTTCCAAGAAGAAAGCCTCAGTCAGATACATGTTTCACAATCCTGAGGACGTTAGATGGTTTAAGGTAAAGTTTTTTTGGATTTTTATTTATGTTTTTGAATATTTTAATTTAATACCTTATTACAAGTATCACTTTTGTCACTGTTGTCAACTTACGTTGGATATTACTTTTATACAGCCTGTGGAAGTATGGACTAAATGTGGTCACAGGGGTCGTATTAAAGAGCCTGTTGGCACACATGGTATGTTTTTCTGAACTCATATGTTCTGAGAATGGAGGGATGTTATATACTTTTTAGTATTATCATCTGAAAACTATGTACTGCTAATGTCTTATAATACCAGCTTATAGCATGTAATTTTGCAAGTGTAGCTCGGAATTATTATGGTACTTTGTATTTCTTACTTGAGAGTTGAGACAAAAAACATCTGAGTAAGTCTTACATTTTTTCTATTATAGGGGCAATGAAGTGTCTCTTGAATGGGGTCCTGCAGCAGAATGATACAGTGTGTATGAATTTGTTTAAACGGACATATCCCAAGTGGCCACAGCACTGGTTCCCCATCCATTGAGCTTGATCGGATGATCGCCATTGTCAAATGTGTGGTTACTAATGGAATGAAGCTTTGGTTCAGATTCACTACTCAAATTGGTTGTGTTAGCCCCCAACATAATATATGTATCGCTCCCAGCTTCTTTGAAGTAAAATTTTTGGAGCTGCTTAGTAAGGAAAAAAAAGGAACAGGAAGATTATAGGTTTTAAAGTTTATCTACCATTAAATTATAAACTTTGTCTGTACAATATTCCAGTTGGTTATTTTCAGTATGTAATTGTTTAAATGTTTGATATTGTACTTGGCGAGCCAATGAAATCTGCAATGCATGATTATTCAAGTCTCTTGTACCAGCTTACCAATGTGAGAAAGTATATTATCTGCTTCCTTAGCTGATTAGAAAATATAGAGAACCTAGTGACAAGAAATTTTTTTAAAGCGCATAACGTCTTTGTGTCTACATTCTTTGTTTGTATATTCTAGTTTTAGAACGGCAACCCTAAAACAAAGTTCTAAAATTATTTAGGCGGGGGTTGGATTCCCGCAAGCTGTTATATAAATCCGATACCAAGAGGTAGATAACCTTTTTCAGTTGTATTGTTTGTTTTCTTTTCAATTGTATTGTTTGTTTGTTTACATTGATCGGCAGATGCTAAAATGCGCCTTGCAGGGGGAAATGCAAGTACGGTAATAAGACTGCCCTCTGCACTAGTTGAGACTTTAAGAGTAATATAAGGAACGTAGCAAAAAAAACCACTCCAGTGATTTCTTAAACAGCAAGATTATTTTAATTTTTATCTTTAGCTAATCGCTCTCTTAAGCGTATTAACATAGAAATGTAATTTGATGTTTTTTAATTAGTTAGCAACATCTGCAAATTGTACGAGTCGATGCTTTACCCTCATTTTATCTTTAGAAGTACAGTAGAACGAGAATGTCTCTAGATGTATGTATAAAAAGTTTCTTAAAAGATAAGACAGGTCTTAAAACAAGGTTAATTACTTAATTTTAATCAGCAAACAGGTTGAGTAGAACACTTATTAGCAAACCTTTTTGGATAATATCAAAAAGGTTTTATTAGCAAATCCGTTGGTTAGTGCAGTTATGAAGGCTAAGGCTAGGTATTATTCTCACAATGAATTACCAGATGTTATTTTAGGAAATAATCCTAGTTATAGTTGGCGAGGAATTGTTGCATCTTTGGAGATTCTGAAGACTGGGATCCGTAGGAGAATAGGCAATGGAGAAAATACTTTGGTGTTGCGTGACCCATGGCTATCAGCTTTTCCAAATAGTTATGTAAGAACGGTTTCTTATGATCAGTTGCGAGATATAAAAGTGAGTAGTTTAATAATAGAGGGAAGGAATTGGGACATTGATGTTGTTGAGGATTTTTTGGAGGATACAGATTGTGAGTTGATTAAACGTATTCCTCTGTCTATACATGTGTCTGCAGATTCTTGGTACTGACTATTAGATGATAAAAGTGTTTTCACAATAAAAAGTTGTTGTAGAGCTCTACAAGGGGAATGCACTGATGGCTATACAAGAATGTGGAGAAGGATTTGGGCAATGAGATTACCTGGTAAAGTGTCATACCTGATATGGAGATTATGCAAGGATTGTTTACCTACTAATGCAGCTCTATTCAGTAGATATGTTGATGTAGAAGCCACATGCCCTTGGTGTCACTGTGCTCCTGAAACAGGTGTTCATGTTATATTTTTCTGTGAGTTTGCAAAGACATTGTGGCGTGTAGTGGGATTGCATAATTTTAGTGTACTGTGGTGACAGTGAGAGTCCAAGAATGGTGTTTGATCGGGTATTTAATCAAGGGTCGAGGGAGCAGAGCTTGGAGGTGGCTATGTTATGTTGGAGTTTATGGTATCGAAGGAATAGATGGGTGTGGGATCATGCAAACGGGTTGATATTTGGGGTAAGAAATATGGCTAATTCTTTGTTGCAGGCTTAGACAGAAGCTCAGGCAAGGGAAGACAGCATGAAAATTAACGGTAAGACGGGAGTTCGTGTCTGGACTTTGCCACCTGGTGGATGGTTGAAGGTTAATGCGGATGCAGCTGTGTTTATGCATGGGGGGATTGGAGTTGCAGCAGTGGCAAGTGACGATCATGGAGGATTTGTTGCAGCTCGTGCTAGGAAGATTCCAGGTAATTGGAGACCCCGTGAGACTGAGGCGATAGCTCTGAAAGAAGCACTCTCGTGGATCATTAGTCAAGGGTATATGCAGTGTGAATTTGAAAAACATTGTTATGCTTTAGCTGATGCTTGTAATGGCAATCCAGGGAGAGCCTTGACACTATTGTTCTAGAATGTATTGGTTTAAGTAAGCACATAGGTCATGCGCTATTTACTTTGCTTATTGTTCTGCGAATAATGTGGCTCATGTGCTTGCACAAACTACTTATTCTATGTCATAGGGGAGACGTAGGGGAATTGCATGTCACTTCACCTAATTTTCTTGTTCACTCTTTGGATTTGGATTTAGTCGTTTAATGCAAGTTCGATTTATTCAAAAAAAATAAAATAATAAGTATAGAGTTTACTTTTAGAAAATCAAACATTGAAAACAACAAATATAAAAATAGTTTTAAAAAATTATCCTTGAATTTGCATTAAAAAGAGTGAGAGACAAGTATTTTGAGACAATTTTGTTTTTCAAAAGTAACATTTATAATGGGACGGATAGTGTAATATTTTAGTAGTCAATAACAATAAAAAAGACAAACGGCGGGTTAAAAACAATAAAAAAACCCATTCTAGTTTACCATCCTCAATAATTTTAAAAATCAGGGAATATAAAATACTTATGCTAGCACAGTAGCATACTTGAATGCTATACAATTTTAGGTCATTCCTGAAATTAATAAAAAAATTCCTATAAATATCGTAAGAATCAAATATTGGCAACAAAAAAACAAAAAAATTTAACTGTAAATTACCTCGGAAAAAAAAAAAAAAAGTTGAGTAGATGACGAAAGAAGATAAAATTTGAAATCAACAGCCGTAAAATGAAAAACCCTGGCACAGCCGCCCGGTGACAACACTTTCTGGCGAAGGGGCGCGAGATATGTATAGATCTCTGTAAGTCTTTATTAAACACCATCTCTTTGTATAT
>PHNY01297077.1:1144-15936 GCA_003724115.2 Anethum foeniculum
AATTTATATTGTCCTTTCATACGTAAAACACAAATATGAAAATTATTCGTTAGATAAATTTAATAAACACGAATAGAAAAATACAAATTCTTTGTGACATTTCATATAAAAAATAATAATTTATAATTTTTTTAACAGGTAGGGATTTATAATTTTATACTCAAACATAATATTTTATAATGACAATAGTACTATTAATAACAAAACATTGAAAAAACTAAAAATTTCTAATATATTTAGGAGACAATTATAACAAATAAATTAAACAAAACATAAAGAAAAACAAAAAATAATATATATATATATATATATATATATTTAAAAATAGTGAAACTTCTTTTATAATAAAATTTATAAAACAAAATTAATAAGATTAAAATAATTTTATAAATTTTCAACTATCCTCAATAAATTATCAATTTTTTCAAAATATTTTATTTCAATTGTTCATATTTTAAATTTGTTTATCTTTATCTTTATCTTTTTTTTTCTTATAAACATTTGTTTAAGTTAAGTCACATGTAGATGTGTGCAAAGAGTCACCTGCTCCGCTAAAATTTTGGACGGAGTCATTACTCACTCCGCCAGCGTAGCCAAATCTTTCTCCTCCCACTCCGCTATAATTTTGGACGGAGTCATTATTCACTCCGCCAAAACTTTGAGCGGAGCCAAATCTTTCTCCTCCCACTCCGCTATAAATTATAGAGGAGTGACAGAACTTTTTTTTTAATCCTGACCATTGGAAAGTTGATCCAACCGTCAGAAAACTGATTGTTACATAAATAGTCCCTAGCAATTGATTGTTAGGGACCAGAACCCTAGAAAGTAATTAAGTCACTTCAGTTTAGCCACTCAAGTGATCCAGCCTCCTGCAAAATCAGCAATGGGCTTATTTTTTTCTTTAGTGTAATAATAAAATGTTCCGTTGACGGCGGTCCAGGGCTAAGTATTATATGAATATGAACATATTTATAATACCACTTTTTGTCAAAGGTCAATGTGCTGCCTTCTATTTGATACCTATATTTTGAAAATTACTTCTATGAAGCAGGATCCGGTACTATTACGAGAATCTAATCAGCTGTAATAGTACGTCCGTCTGTAAAGTACTAATCTAAAAATTTATAGTTTCATCCTTATTATTACAGTTCATTTATTCAATGCTATATGTTTTTTTAAAAATATTGGTTGCTTATTCATATACACTTTCTGAGATTATCAACATTCAAGTAAGGGTTTCTTCTCTATTCATTAATTTGAAGTATGTGAAGCTACCGAAGGAATACAAAAATTCAAGTTTATCTAGTACACTTAGAAGCTATTTTCTCGATGATTTAGGCATATTACTTACATGCGTTTTTGCTTTATTAACAGCACTAATAAATGCATTCCAGTCACATTTTTACAGACACATTTACTTTTCCCAATAAGGTAGAAAAAGATTTTCATCTTTTTAATAAACGCATACTCTGATTGCGTTGGTAAAAGATTTTCAGCTTTTTAATAAACGCATACTTTAATTGCGTTGGTAAGTGATACCAAGACCTTTTTAGTGAATAGTAATATTTCGAATATTTTTTTTCTTACATACACATTCGCTTTACCCAATTAGGGAGAAAAATATTTTCAGTTTTTTAATAAACGCATACTTTAATTGCGTTTGTAAGTGATACCAAGACCTTTTTAGTGAATAGTGATCACATATATTCTGCTTGCATAAAAATATTGTAAAACGTACTATTTTACTAATAATATTTTAAAAAGGTCATTATTTGAGTGAAAATCTTAAAAATTCTATATATTTTGCAAGTAGAACATTCCAAAATATATGATACTACAAAAACATATTTAGTTTGCAGAACTTAAACATAAATAATTTTCTAACATTTTTAATAGAATTATGACATTTATAGAACTTACGATGCATAATAACAAGTTTTGCAATGTAATGTATTCATTGCAGAACATATATGATATTGAAGATCTCCGTAGAACTTTCCTTCCTTTATGTATTTAGATTTGATTAGACGCGGCAGCCGATTAATTAATTACATGGGTAATCCAAGACCTTTGTGCAAATAAAGATTACGGTGCGGTAGAATGGCGACCCAACTTAATAAACCTCTCGACCTTTGAACTTTTGAACCTTTTAAAAACACCACTTTCTGTCACAACTTCGGCAAGTCTGGAATGTTACACAAAGTCAAATATAGAAATAACATAACATCTTACAAGCATAATACAACAGTGAAGACTCCCAACATGCTCAAGGTTGCCGTTTTATTTGTCTCTGCTTGTACAAGTAGAACCTTTATGAACCTTTTCTCCTTTGGGTTCCTTAGCCCTTTTTGAACCTTTAAAACCCTTACCCACAAATTTGCCACGGCTACTTCTGCTCTACAAATTCCACAACCTTTCAATATATATATATATATAGGATGGAAAGCTCCAAGTACTTCATATTTTTTGCTCTGTTTCTCTTCCTTGAATTGATTTTATTCTCCTAGTTCTATCATGTCTTCTCCTTCTCGTCAGATCATATTCAACAACTATCCTACCCAATATAATGTTGCATTCATCAACGTGATTCCCTTGCAAGAACGCGAAAATGGCAACCATGCTATTGTTGGCATTTTCGGAATATCTGTTACTGTCCTCCTCACAGCCTTGCAACTCAAGTACCAAGGTGCAGGGACTGATTCTCCATTCCAAGATTATCCGGAAGCCATGGCGATAACTATAGCAAGTTTCATTATGTTCTGCTTAGTTTGTGACATAGAACAATACTTTCACATCACTCGTCGTTCTTCAACCTTTGCAACACTACTTCAGCACATCCTCAGATTGCTAGCTTTCATTTCACTAGCATCTTTAGCCTCTGTTATTTTCTCAACATCCACAATCTCCAATACTTCACTCATTGTTTATCTGATTTTCCCCTGCTTATTTTCAGTAAGGTTGGTTCTTCAATGGATCCTAAACAGAAATTTACATGACAATACAGAAGCCTATAGTTTTCACAATTTACACCCACACTTCATTTTCAGTAACTATTTCGACAGAATAGATACTCTTCCAGTGTACCGTAGAGCTTCTACAAATCTCCTGTAATGACTTCTGGCACCCACATTGAATCAAAGCTATGTAATTGAATTATCGAATGGTGTCAGAAGTGTTCAAAATTAGATTTAAGCAGAGTTAAGTGTTAGTGATTGAATCAAAGTTCGTGTTGTATCTGTGATGTGCTTAGTGTTTGGTGGGGAGAAATTTACATTTGTTCAACTCAACCATGTATTTGTGCTTAAAATTCTAAATTTTGTTGTCATCCTTGTTTTTTTGATGTTGTGTGGGTATCCTTGTCAGTGAATACATATATGTTAGTATTCAAGCATACCTCTAGGGCTGTTTTTGCCCTCTTCACCGCCTTACAACTCAAGTTGTTACTGATACCCTGTTTTCCACATAAAAAATATATATGCTTAGTAAATATGAAAGTTATGCATAATTATTCATCCAACAAAGAGGTAGTTCAGCAAAATTGGGAAACTATTATGTTTATTTCACCTTGCTTATTATACTCACCAGACATTCCATACCAACTCGATCGTTCCACTTAAATTATAGGGCAAGAGCATATTGATAAATTCACTAATACTAACATGTATATTTAGAAATATATACCATTTAAACCATTGTCATGAACTTAATCATAAGATACAGTTATACTGCAAGCAGTTGAAACCACAAATACAGTTATAAAAAGACACTGCTAAAAAGTTGATGAATCAGAAATAATAATTGTATTCTTATTGTTCAATCCCTGATAGGCGGATCAATCAACATTTTAGTTATAGTGTTTTTCAATGATCTTGAGATTTCTATACATTTCTGCACATCGTTGTCGCAGGCAATTAAAACCCAATCACCCTCGTCATCTTGATACTTGATGCTAAATGTGTGTCTTCAGTTTTAGCCTTTCAATCACCATATCTTCCAACTCAGTCATTCTTGATGAATCACGCAGTTCAAATCTAATAGCAGTTCCTTTATAGGTTGCCTTCACATTTATCTTATTCATGTCTTGGCTCGTGGGGGACAGAGCAACAGCTGTATCTTGCAAAGGGGGTATGACCATTAAAGAAGAATTTATACTCAGTTCGTTATCATTTACTGTCCTGTGCTTAGAGGAACTGCAACTGCCCATCCTTCTCTTGCTAGGCTTCCACCTTGTAATACCATGATCTCTACACATCCGTTTAAATGTGGACCGACTAACTAAAAAATCCAAACATTTAGAAAATATACACGGTACGGAATAGGGAACCTACAACAATTAGGTTGTAAATGGTTTTTGAATAAAGCAAACAGAGCCAGAGATAGGCAAGAACATGATAGAGAAACTTACCATGGAAGCTCTCTGCTGCATCACCCAGTGGTTTACCAAAACGCTCGCTAAGAATCTCATAACTAATACCTTTTCTAGGTTTATTCTCTTTTGATGTTTCCACTGTGCAGGTTTTATTTGCGACATAGATGCTTGACTTCTCTTTTTCTGCACCAAAAATAAGACTGTTGTGATGTATAGTGTCTTCACCTACAGGTAGCTGATGCGAATGATCTAACAAAAGGTCAGTGTTCAATTTCTACGATTTCTTGACAAAGTAGTGAGTTTATGGTTAGAATATTTGAAGACTTAGATTCAGTATTATTAGCAGATCCAACATCTTCAGCAGGAGATTCTTCAACTGGTTCATCTACTGCTTTTATGTTGTGAGTTCTCTATATAAGATTATGTACGTGCAAGATTAAAACAAGAAAACAAATCCAGAAAGGGAAGAAAGAATGTACACATGATTAGGCAGGTCAGTGAACCTACTTTGCAGGGCCACACCAAGGGTCTAATAAAAGTCCACTAAACAGTTCATAAAAAAAAAAAAAGAAAAAAAAAGGGAGGACATGAACCAATATATATGGATTATATTAAAATAACAATTCAAGCTGAAACTCAAGCGAAACCTCTAAGATCTTCCATAACCTTCACGATAAGATTTAGACAAACAAAAAGGTTGGGCTAACTGCCTTAATGTGCAAAAATATCTTATGAAAACTGTAAGTGAAGATATTGTACATATAACATACCTCCTAAAGTTATATTTGATTAGCACCACTTGAATACTTTTAATATATTGATCGAATGTTATTATCACATTGAACCACAGCCATATTTGTGCCACACACACACACACATAGCAACAAATATACTACGAATTTTTTTCTTACCTTTGTTTTTACTGGCAATGCAACCTGGAATATGTTGGACTGTATATGTTTCATTCTGGGGTTCAGCTAGTTGCTCTTTGGGAAGAGATTTAGTAGCCTTATCATATCCGAAGTCTGCAATAGGCGATTCTTCAACATTAATTTAACAAAGACTAATTCTAAAAATCAAGATATATCAGCCACTCACTCTTTGTTCTTTAAGCATAATACTGTTGAACTTTTAGATAAAAGGATAGTACAGAAATTAAACCATAACTAGTTTCCACTTAAAGCAAGCGAAGATAGAGAGTGGCACTGCACTTAAAATAAGTCGCTTGTTATGTATAGCATCTTCGACTACTAGTAGCTGTGCAAATGATTTAACACCAACAGATTGTTTTTCATTTCTTTGAGGTTCTTGTTAAAGTATTGCTTTCTAGGTTTTAGATATTCAAAGACTATAATTCAGCATACATAGCCTATCCAGTATTGAGCAATTATAATAATAGGAACTAAAAAACATCAACAGGTGATATTTTTACTTTAATCTACTGAAAATTTACCAAACGAACCAGAACCAGAACGAACTACATATGTATATCTAAACTGATACAGAAAATACATATGCCATCATAAATTAACACTGTCCATTATTAATACTAAATTGAACTGACCATGCTCGATGCCTAGAAGAGATTTATTCTTGGGCTGCTCAATCTTTATTGCGGCTTCATCCATCCCTGAAATGTGGGAAAAACGACTTACACTATTTAATGATGAATCCGTTAGATCATGTTGCATAATGAGAGTCTCCAAAGCCCTTGAATGGAGAAACTTTTATTAAGAAAGGCATAGAAATAATGATAAAATGTCTGAAGACGGCGATACCATGTTAAAGAGTTTATTTTGTGGATCAATGGAAATATTATGATTTTCATATTCACGGTGCCCGTAAGGTGAAAAGGAGCTCATAGTTTAAATAAAGACCATGGAAACATAACAGCAAGTTTTTTTTGACAAGAACATAACCGCAAGTTAAATCATAAGAACTCAAGAACCTTTCAAAACATACTGAACCTGAGTATGATTGTGAAACATAATCATCACACCCAAGTAGTCAAGGAACATAGACAAAGCTAGGGAAACACTTTACCTCAATATCACTTGAAAAGGCATTGAATTTTCTTTTCCGGCAGATCTCATGTGATGCAGGATCTTAAAAAATTCATTTATACAGTAAACGAAATCAGTATACAGCCTGAAATAGGAGCCTATAAAGCATAGTAAAGATCAATATATATATAACCTACTTACCAAAATTACCAACCATACCTTTGAGTTAAGACTTACCATAATTAATGTTAATTATAGTGAAGGTTATAAATATCATTTCCACAATTATATTTCTCTTCCCATTTATTGATCACACCTCCACTTATTCTCTCTCTTCCCCATCTCTTAATCACGCCTCCACTTGTTCTTTCTCTTCCCCATTTCTTTATTACCTCTCCATCTACTTATTTTCTCTCTTCCTCATTTTTAAATTATCATCCACTTATTCTATTTCTTCTCCATTTCTTAATTATACTAGGTCACTACTTTTTTTTAATTATTTTTTTAATCATTTTCTACAAAGTTTCAACATTTAGCCTTTCTCATTTTTTCTTTCAAATTATCAATTAATATCACTATCAATGTTAGTCAAAATACATGTACCCATCTTTCTAAATTACCAATCATGTTTGTATTACATACACTTTAGTCATAATTTTATATATTGAAATCATTGTTTTTAAATTTTAAATATGTAGGTTTGAAAAATAAATTAGTCTTAATTTCACTTTAACCATTTAAGTTTACATTAACGAATTTGAAAATGTCAAGTTCAGTAAAAAAAGTATCAATCTTATACACCCCAATTAATCATCCTCTCTGCTAAAGCAACTGAAAATTTGAAAAGTGAAGTACACTATACCACTAACTTATTTTTTACTCATTTTATCATTTTCCCACTAATTTTCATTCTTTCTCAATTCTCATCTTTTTTCTTCGAAAATTACAGTAGAACCTCGATAAATGAATACCTTATGACCAAAAATATATATTCATTTAAAGAGATTATTTATTTATCGATAAATGAATATATTATTTATTTATCGATAAATGAATAAATATTCATTTAGATATTATTTTTGATTTTTTTCTTTTAATTATATTATTTTATACATTTTATTTTTATATTATATTATACTATATTATTATTATTATATACATTTAGATATTTTTTATGTTATACATTTTTTTGTTAGATATATTATTTTATATATTTTATTTGTTCATACTGCACGTCCTCAAAATAAGTCTTTTATTGTACAAAATTACACAGAATCACTTGTTGTAATATGATCATAAAATTAAACATGATGATAACATTTCAGAACTTGTGCATTTATTACACAAAATTAAGGATCATGCATTCTGATTGAGGGTTGAACAATCAACGTTAGAAGTATTTTCGAGAAAATATGACTTATTAATGTGTTTAAATTATTTACTAGATAAAATGTATTGATATATTACATAAATATAAATATATTAGTTAAATATAGTAATTATTCATTTATATTTAGATTGGTCCTATAAAGACTTAAAAAAAAATTATTCGTTAATGCATTTAGCGAGGTTATTTGTAAGTCCATTTGCCCAAGTCGGGACCATAAAAAATTATTCATTTAGTGAGTTTATTCATTTATCAAAGTTCTACTGTATCAATTAATGCCGGTATTAATAATCAATCAAAATACATGTACTCAATTTTATCAATTACTAATCATATCATTTGGTTAAACCTAAGTTAATTATGCTGCTCAAGGAAGGGAGTCTACCCAAGCGACTCTCCTGCTTCTTCGCTCTTTGTAGCTAGGAATATGGAAGTCTACCGGATCTGGTACCTTAGAGTAGCGAAACTACAAATGAAGGGGTGCTATCCGGAACCCTTAAGGTCGGGGACAATCTGCTTCGAATTGGGCCTTGCAGGCAGATAGGTTAACTTTGAGTACTTCCTTTCGATAATGATTGAAAGTGCGTTGCTGTGTCAGAAGAAGGATAGCTATACTGATTTGGTATACTCTAAAGACGCCCTCGATACAATATTGACGATCTCACAAAGATTTAGTTTTAGTAAATGGAAATTGACTGATCTAATCTTTTACGAAATTGATCCCCCTTTGACTGCCAGGAAACATTAAAAAGGATTGGCGAAATTTGAGAGAGAACTCAAATATCAAGTCATCAACAAAAACGGAAAGAGAGGGATTCGAACCCTCGGTACGAATAACTCGTACAACGGATTAGCAATCCGCCGCTTTAGTCGGTATCTACTACCAGAAATTCAATGCGTAATCTCAGCATTCAATGCATATTCCTGAATAATCTCATTTTTCAATTATTCAACCATTTCATTTTACCAAGTCCAATGCTCGAGTCCCAATACTATCTTGTCAATTGATCCTAGGTGACGAATGGACCCAGAGAGAAGAGGCAGCAAGTAAAGTCTTACTCAAAACTAGCTTTGCCTCTACGGGCCAAGGGACAGTCTCGGGTAGACAGTTTCTATGGGGCGTAGGCCTCCCAAAAGGTAACGGAGACGTGCAAAGGTTTCCTCGGGCCGGACGGAGATTGGCCCTCGAGTAACCAATTGGGAGAGAATCAATAGATTCCTAGTTTATTAGATTTATCTGAAAATAAATCCATATCCAAATTCTAAAAAATAGATTTAACAATACAGACAATTGGATATTCACTTTATTAGATTTTTAGTCATCCTAACATAAAGTTTATTGAAATGCAACTACATAAATTTATATTATTATCTAGATTTCTGAACACCATGGCAAATTCCAAATGCTACTAATCTAGGTCATCATGTATCATTTATTAACATATTCACATGTTATACGATAACAAAAAAAAATTAATTTTGATTACAACGATAGTGATGTAGAGTTATATAAACAATAGTGGTGTAAAAGTATATTATATGTTAATTAAATATAATCAATATAATAAAGGATGTGGAATGCGGGCATAATGCTTGTATACCAAACTGGAGAAACTACAAACCACATATAGCTTTTTAGCCAATGTTTCACGTTTGTAATTTTGAGGAATTTTATGCAGAAACTTTGCTGCCTCCAATTCTATGTTAACAGGAGCCGCCATATCCTTATAATTCATGCAGCAACAACACAGTATAGTATACAATATCAGGCATCCCTCAAATAACAACTAACATGAACAGTAACACCTAGATAAATTTTTAACATTAACAACATACTTTCAAAGTCTATAAAATTCTCGATAAATTAGTAAAATTTCAGGAGAAGAATTAATAACACATTGAAATTAATCCAAAATTCATGAGTACTAAATTCTAGACCGGAGAGTATAAAACAACCACTAGTATTAACATTATCACAAAAACTCCTTAATCAAAAGTCAAAATTTACCTAGAATCAACAATTTTACAACTATAAAAAAGGTGAAAAACCACACCTAGCCCTAACTCAAAGTCAGAGCAATCCCTCACTAATACCTCTGTCAACCTGTTTCAATAGGATGAGAACCCTCACTAACACCTCTGTCAACCCCTAAAAACCCAACCCTCCATTTTAAATTTCTTCCCAAACAAGGGTTGTAAAATTTGAACCCCTACCAACCCAACCCATTCCTTCCCAACCCCCAGTCCAAATAAGGCCTAAAGAGCAACAATGCCCATATGTCATTTCCTCCCAAACTCTTTGTTAGAAAATTTAATCAACTAAATTTTGTAATATTCTAGACTTGACTATGTTGGTTTTCTTGGGATATTTACGCCTAACCAAATTTTGGTTGTCTTTCAATAAGCTATAACGGGCTTTTTAAAGGGTTTAAAAGTTTTTGGTAAATTATCAAAAATAGTTTTTTTTTAATTTTTTTATTATTTTAGTATATTCTAAAAATATTTGAAAAAATACAGTTTGCAATCAAAAGCAATCAAATAAAATTTCTTTTTTTATTTTTCTGAAAAATAATTAAAGTTGTTTTAGGTTGCATTTGATTTACAGAGAGTAACTTGTTACGTAAGGTGTTATGCGACCAAAGTTAATCATAATGACTAAAATTTAAAGCTGCATTTGCAATGGATTTCAGTTGCAAACCGTATTTTTGCAAATTTGTCTCAAAAAGACGGTATTTTAACAAAAAAAATTTTAAGACAATTGTATTTTCGTAAAATACTTTGAAAAAAGACCGTACTTTTGCAAAAGAGTTTCTATCCTTAGGTACTT
Organism: Anethum foeniculum; assembly: GCA_003724115.2. Classification (NCBI taxonomy): domain Eukaryota; kingdom Viridiplantae; phylum Streptophyta; class Magnoliopsida; order Apiales; family Apiaceae; genus Anethum; species Anethum foeniculum. The sequence goes on from PHNY01297077.1 coordinate 11,731, forward strand.
TTGGGAAATCCCAAAATTTATAATTATGACATTTATGTGAATCAAAAATCTCCCCCGCAATAAATTTTATCTACAATCACTTAAGAATGTCCGAGTGCAGGGATGCAACAAAGACTTTCAATACTGATTAAATTAACAAGTTATTATCTATTGGAAATCCCTCTAGTTGTTTCATGTAATCATAGAAGAATGTCCGAGAGATGCAACAAAGAATTTAACTACCAATTAAATTAACAAGCTATTAGTTATTTTTGGCAATCCCTCTAATATTTAAATTTTGCAATATTTATTGAACCAGTATCAAGTGGATAAGGATTTTATAGGAAGGGCCAATTTTACATTATAATTTTAAAATTTATAAACAATAAAAGTTAAAAAAGTAAATCAAATAATGTTAAAGTATAATTGAAAATAATAACTAGAACACACTTCTTATTTCACTAGAGTTGAAAACTGAGAAAGTTTATATCCGAAACATACAACGCGAGGGATCAAATCCTGAGTTTCAGGAAAAAATACATAAAATTTCTACCAAATAACACCAACCTAATAATATAATTTTTTTTTGTAAAAAATAATTTTTTTCATAAATAAATTGTAATGTAATATAGGGAAATGAGCTTTTTGGTTGAAAGAAGTACATCATCTAACCCAAAGACACAGGCACCCGGAGTCTAGACAATAAAACCTCTGAAAACAAAACGCCTATAGACAGAAAATTTCAGACTCGAAGATAAACACAACTATGTGCTCCAAATTTCAAGGGGACCCTAGTTTGTGGGTGTCTAAGAAAAGTTAGGTCATGTTATTGATTCTTTGGGATTGCGCGGAGAAAAAGTTCAAGATGTATTAAGTCTAAAACTGGTATATATATATATGAGGTCGAATTGCAGAATTCCTCAACAAATTTTTTTAGTCCCGAACTGGTACTTAATATATGGGTATGCAAAATTTGACTCGGGGATCGGGGTCATCGAATACAAGATCTTATGATGTTGGTGGGAGGAAATCTGAAGAAGTTCTGGATGGCCTGCTATGCGCTTATATAAATTTGTGCTCTTCCAAAACTCATGATAGGAAGCAGAGTACTGAAAATAGTGAAGGTATAGATAGTCAACTAGGTGGTACTAGGGTTCTCATTTTCGGGTTATTGGTCGGGTTCATGTCGGGTAATATTCTTAGATCGAATTTTAAGTCCGACACTAACCCTACCCGAAAAAATATTGACCCACAAAACCTTCACACTAACCTGACCCATTTATTAAACGGGTCGGGACCCGCTAATCCATTTATTCGACGAATATTTTATCTATTAATGATATAATTATTCAAATTATTTAGTAAATTTAATTGAATACTATATTTATCAAACCATTACACTTGATTATTGTTTTAGTTTTTGTAATATAATGAACAAAATACACTTTTAAGTTTAAGAATACTATTTTGTGTAACAAAATTAATCACGGCGTACTAATTAATTAATTTATATATATATATATGTATATTTTATTCAAAACATAAAAAAATTATTAAAAATTAATTGAACCATTACAAGTTTATGGTTTAATCATTAATTATATTAGTATATTATATTAATAAATATTTTATTTAAAATATAATTTTACGAGTTATGCGGGTAGGGTTCGGATTAAAAGGGTTAACCCGAAACCCGTCTTTTTTTATTCGGGTCAGACCCGTTTTTTCCCGACCCGTATAAGAGCAACCCTAACCCGTATAACTCGTGTCGGGTTGGCGGGTCGTGTCCAATCTTGATAGGTCTGAAGATAGCATAAATATTGAAGCTACAAAAGTTCAAGAGATTATGAAAAAAGGGTTCCTGATAGGGCATCAAGTAACCTTAGATCTAATATTTCTAAGACTTGCAGAGCTACTACTTTGTTTAAAAATTCAAGTAACCTTAGATCTGATTTTCAACCACTGGACTGGATTATGTGTAGCAATTGTAAATTAAAAATTAGGGTTCTCAGGCTGTCTTCTATTTGGGGCTGGAAAATTCACACAAAGGGAAACCATAGTAAATTAAAAAAACTAAAATGCCAACATAAATACTAAAAATGTTTATCAATTCATTTTGTCAAACAAAAAACGGGAATTGATACCTTTGTTTTCAAATGCGACTCGATCTGGGATAAGAGCTTCCCAATCAATTTCCACAGCTGGATAACGTTGAAGGATAACATTTTCTTCTTGTGCAGTAAACTTGTCAGTATCACTAGCAAAACCCCCCAAACACAAGTCACTCCCCAAATCGTCATAATCGGGCCATCTGAATTCCGAAAAAAGACCATCACGAAACTGCTAAGACTTTTCTCCCGGTATTGAAATACTGATCGGAGACACTGATTTACCTTTATTTAAATTACAAATCGAAAAATTAAGCTCAGCATTTAGACCTCCTAACGTTTTTGCCGCATTGTCATACACCAGTGCAGCTTCCTCAGCAGTGTCATAGATGCCAAGCCCCAGACGAAGCTTGTTACTAGATTCACGAATCTCAGCTACCCATTTTCCATTGGCTCTCTGTTTCACTCCCCTGAAATTCCTTTCTTTTCAAGTAATATAATCAAAGTCCTTTACTTGATCTACGTTACAATCTATAAGACTTTTCACTGGTGTACATGAACCCGCGTTAATTTCACACACTTCATCCATGGGTACCATTGATTTGCCGGATAGAAATTGAGTCAACAAATCAAGTTAGCAACACTGTAGCCAAGTAATAAGTATCTGGATCAATAACATATAAGGAAAAGGATCAAATTTAAGTTTTTTAGGAAATTACACAAGTATCGGTCTAATCAACCTATTACGCCTTAATTAAAACCCTGTCCTAACCCGGCAGGATACAAAGAGTTAAAAATTTATCGTTTGTAATGTAAATATTAATATTTGATAAATAAAAAATGGAAAGTTTTTTTTTATAACGATACTTAAGTTACTAGAAAATTGACCAATTTTGTTAGGTCAATGAGGTAAAACTTTCATGAAGTTAACTGTTTCATTGGACTGCTCATATATTCTACAAGTAAAATATAATTTAAAAATTTACAAAATATATTATTGTGAATTTTATACATTTTTATATTATACTTGAAAGTTCCTCAGATAATATAAATTAATAATTTCTAAAGGTTATAAATTCATTTTTAATAATTTAGTAAGATTTAGTTTTCTTACTACTTTTCCTTACTGACTTGTGGAGGTGGTTTTGGGCAATGGTAGTGCAATTCATATCAATACGCAATGTTAATGTTACCAGAGATGCTCACTGGACATGATTTTCATCAAATTTCGAATAATTCAAATTTTTCGGTCAAAATCCAATTGTATTTTTAATTTTAATCTATTTAGACAAGATTTTCGAAAAAAGTTATTTTTTATAAAATTTTAAGATGGGTGCTATCCGAATTTTATTTAGGTAATTGTTAAATATTATTGTTAACAATTAAAAACAAAAAAACATATATTTTAACATACATTATAAAAAATAATACAACAATCTTTTATTTTTTCATCAAATAGATTGAAATTTATCAATTCATTAATTGTCACATGAAATAATGAAATCTATGAAGAATGACTTGAAAAAAATCAATTTGTTGATTTGTTGGACGAATTTTAATTTATAGGTGTTGTAATAAAAATAATAAAATGATTAACTTTTTTAAACAATAACAAACTCAGTTAACTTTTTTATTTTTTGCCACATCAAATCTTTCAACAATACATCAATAAACTCTGAATAGATACGATCAGGTACGAACAAGTGTGAGCCACATTATTAGCAAACAGTTTTACAAAGGGTAAAATGGCTTAATCATAATTGAACTGACACTCAACTTGCAAATGGGTGACTGAACTCAAAAAGCTTGCAGTCTACTCATTTAAGTAATTACGACTTGCAATCAAGTGACTAAACTCATAATAATTTACTGTTCTTTAGATTCATTGCAACACATTCGTCTCGTTCTGCCGTTTCCGAAAAGGTATTATTGGCCCAAATCGAACATCGTATGCAAAATCTGCAGCCAAAACAGCGAAGCACCCCGAAAACAGAATATAGCAGCGGAAGAACTCTGTTTCTCGCAGCTTCGTTGATCAAACAGTTACATACAACAGAATACAACAGAACAGGCCTATTTTATTACATCAGATCATAATCTAACTCGAAGGCTATTACAT
>PHNY01297082.1:2528-18559 GCA_003724115.2 Anethum foeniculum
TAAAATTTGTATATAAATCAATTACTTTTTTCAACTACAACATGTTATATTTTTTATTTTTTTCAATTAAAACACCATAATTTTCAAAAATATCACGGGCAGGTCTATTTATTAAAATAGAATGATAATAATAATATAATTATTAATAACTTATGATATCACATACAACTAAAATATCATCCTATTCCATAAATATATCACATGCAACTAAAATATATCTCCTTTTCAAAAATATCACGGCTAAGTCTAGAATAAAAATAATAATATAGTTATTAATAACTAACCAATTACCCTTTTTAATCTAAAACATATGATCTTTTTAATTTTCTCCGACCAACCACCTTTTTTTCCAAAAGTAACGTGCGCAATCATATTTTAATAAAATAAAATATTAACATAATAATAATAATAATAATAATAAATTTTAAAATTGTTAATTCAAGTTGAATTAAAAAAAATATATAATATTTAAAAAAATCCGTGCACCGCATGGGATTTAAGCTAGTATATATTATAAATACAAGTATATAAATATTAACGAAAATCCATGTGTAAGGTCAGAGATTATATTTTATGAACTGTTGAAATTTCAACATGGTCGGTACTCGGTAATATAGTTAAACCCAGCGGTCCGTCTTTGAGTCTTAACAAATAACAAGCCTTATGAGGAAATCAAAGCCCGTTTCGATTTTAGTCCAAAATCTTGGATGTTTGAAAGCCCAGTTTGAAGGATCATTTGCACATTTTTAGGTGAAATCAAAGCGGACAGAAACCAAATTTGATAGGTATCACCGTATCAGTATCACTACTTTCTAACGAAGAAAATAGTTTTTTATTATGTACTAGCTTATTGTCCGTGCATTGCACGGGTTGTACGGTTTCTTTTATTCTTGTATTTTTTTGATAATTATAATAATATATTTAGGAAATTCAGAACATTGTAATATTTCATATAAAATTGTAAGAACACAAACTATATAAAATAATCATGTGTCGTTTAATTTATTTTGACTCTATCTTTGAGTTCTAAAAATCAGATTTTAACAATTTACGACCCACACGAAGCTTACGAAATATTTTTTAATTAGTGAAAATTTAAAAAGTATTATTTACGTAAAATTTTCTAGAAACTGAAGAGGAAAAATAATTAAAATTTTTGTATTAAGTAGTCTATTGAATTTATGATACCTACTTAACTAATCTATTCGATTTACAAGACCTACTTAGTTTTGGTTTAAATTATGAAGATAGAATATTCCCTTATTTCAGATCAAACAGCTATTATCTATTTAATTCACGATCTAACGGTCCTTATTATATTGGTAGTAAATGGCCAAATATTTGGATAAGATCCCTCTTATGCATATTATATTATAAGGATATAATTTTTGTTTAGATTATTATTTCTTATAATAATTAGACATTAGTGTGGGTAAAATAAAGGTAAATATGAAAATAACTACACAAATTAGAAAAGAAATAGTTATAAGTAAACTTCATTTTTATAAATATGTATATAAGATTTTATATTGGATTATACATCACACTTGATTTTAAAATTTTGATAAGATTTTATATTAGTTCTATATGTTAAAATTGATTCTTAATATTAAATATTCTAATCTTAATAATTTTGTTTTTTATGAAAAATGAAGTGTGGATGTTCAAATATAAAAAACAATCAGAAAGAAACTGAAATTTCGGGTTACTAACTACTCGATGGTCAATAAGTTTGTGAAAATTTTTAATACCATATTTTTATAAAATAATTACTTATTGATTTAAAGTCTATTTAATTTCTAAAACTTATAGTAATAATTATTTGTACTCCAAACTCTGTTAATAGTGAATTTTATTGAAACTCAGCACTTAATTTTAAAAAGAGTCAGATAACCTAACACACGACAAATCATGAATTTTAATTTATCACGGAAACAACCCCTACTCTTGGGATGAGGCATGCGTACATCTTACCCTCGCCCTCTCAACGTTTAGTTTGGTTTATTTTAAAATTCTAACGTTCCCAGTTGTAATAGCCAGTGAACTTTGGGACTGGACCAGCAACAAAGAAGTTGAGATGATCATACCGACAGACCCATTATATACATATAATATACTCATGTAAAACATGATTCCTCGTTGTTGTCGGTGTGATCCCAATGCGTCGGTGCCAAAACCTATAGGACATATGTAGGTAAGAGTGTCCGTAAGTATTCGTAAAATTAATAATTTAGCCAATTTTAGTTTTAAAAAAGTAGTTGTTATTTAAAACTGACTGTATATATCAATATTTTAGACCAAAGTGGCTTCATATTAATGTTAGCTCTGCACAGCCCCTAGGTAATTAGTAAAACATAACTTCTATTAAAAGAAAAGTGAGTGGTGCATATTTGGCAGCCACATACAATCTTGAGAAAATTATTTAATGAAAAATGAAACTAAAACCTTAGAGCTAACTCCAACAAGGAGAAAAGAGTGGTCTCCAGTAATATGTGTCACACTCTTGAGTATCTTTCTATAGGAAAGATGAGGTGCCCTCGATAGAGCATTTTTAAATTTAAATGAAAAAAAATTAAATCAAATTGTTGCTATAAATATGTATATGGTCCATGCCAGTTATATTATATCTAAATTTTATATAATTCATTTGGAAATCACCTATTGGAATGTCAATTATTAGACTTGAAAGTAAAAAAATTATTATTTATAATGTGTTGGATATGATTAACACCCCCAGCAGAGATGATTAACCAAGATTGATTAAACAGTACATTCCGTAGTTTTTGCATTCAAGACAACAATCTTACAAAGATATATACAGTAGGGAAAATCATACAACAAAGAGATATAAAATATGAATATATAACCAGTACTGAATTGGCTAATTAAAAGGAGACAGTACATTAACAAGAAGTATTTTCTTTTAGCTAATTATTTATATAGAACTTTATATATAGTCTTGCAATTTGCAAAATAAAATGATGGATCACAAAACAATCAATGGATTTGAGTAGGAAGGCCTTTTAGCACATTTGGGCGTGTTGGAGGAACCTTTGGCCCTGAGACTTTACCACCTCTGTCCTGCTGCTTTAACAAACAACACAAAAACATTAGATTATTTTTATTTCTTGCCTATATTTTTATATCAATTACCCTGAATTTTTCTAAGCATCAAAATTCTGGGTATATATATCACCCTACTCAGGAACGTACTTGGGCGCCATTTTTATCATGATCTTGAACCCCCAGAATCAGAATGAAATTTCAATACAAAAATGTATAGAGTCTCGTTCTCATTCCCATTTCCAGGATCAAATCCCATAAACTAATTGACACCTTCGCGCGTTTGGTTTGATTATGACTGCAAGCATAAATTTCCAAAACTGAAGAGTGAAGAAAACAAAATTACCTCTGTTGTCTGAGACTCCAGATCTTCATAATCTTCAATGCCTGAAAAACAATATTTTTATGTGTTTAATTTCAATCTGATTTGCATCTATATTTTGAATGCACACCATATAATCATATTACCTCTAGCAGACCTCCATGATTTAACAGATTCAACCAAACCTGAAAATCTAGTCTTGAGATTTTGAGTAAGGTTTCCCATTTGGCTAGAGAGATATTTTTTGGGTGATAGGAAACAAGTTTGATTCAGCTTTATAACTAGATTTTGCAAGCCTGTAAATACCAGATATCTAGTCAGACAACAGAGGGCCCCCTACATTATTGTCCCATGTGGTCCGTTTTATAAAAATTGTTGTTTACCATCCTAATATTCTGACTGTTGCAACATTCATTGTGTAACATTTGTCATTTTCCACTCACACACAAAGCTACATTTCATAGAATATGAGTATATACTAAAGTCATGTTACAGAGTGGCCTTAGCCTAGTTGGTATGGGCCATGGGGTGGACTAGTAAAAGAAAAAATTGCTTGAAAACTGGGCTCTCGTTGCCTCTGATAGAATTGGGCTTTATAGCTACCAAATAAGCTTTGTATTTTTGGCATAGCTGAAACTGCTCATGCTGGATACTAGCTACTTATCCATGTTTTCTGCACAAATCAAGGATGGTTGTGTAGATGTGGAATCGAAGATTTCAAAAGAAAAAAAAAGAAGGTTATACTTGAAAGGCCTTTGGCCATTGCCCATTGCAATTGTTATTAATTGATGAGAATCCAGGTTATTGTCCGGATTAATGTCATTCCTGATTATTACCTCTCTCTCTCTCTACATAAGCAGAAGTGTAGTCGTATATTATGGTCTGCGAAATTCAATCACATTATGTTCCAAGAATATGATGATTTATGTGAAGCAAATAAATGGTATGCCAACTTATGCCTATTACAGACAGGATGTGTTAATGCATGCAGTGTGCGACTAAGTGTGTGCATATTACCAAACTAAGAAGATTATGTGGTTTTGGAATGAATATTTCAATTAATATATATCCTTCTTCTTCAAGCTATATGCTACCTTACACTACATATCCTACGCAAGTACTACATGAAAATCTATGATATTTACAAAAACTCGAAAAATGAAATTAATCGAATCACCCACCCATAACGATTGTCGGGTAACACCCAACCAAATATAATCAACACAAAAAACTACGCATTGATTATAATCTTACAAAGAAGATACTCAGCTCAGGACCATTGTTCCCATCAGGGCTCAACATGTACAAAGTCTCCGAATCTCTAGATCCTACCACACGATCAAAATGTGCCCTCAAATAAGCCATCTCATTATCAGGCCCTTCCATTTCCGGATTAGGTGCTGGCAAAACTCCGGCGCCCATCGAAACAGCTTTGAGAAGCTCCATCACATGCAAATCTTCATCCCTGGCATCCCTCTTCCTCCCATAACCATAACTTTTTGCATTGCAAAAAAATGACCATATTGGCTCTTCCAATAGCTTTGTCTTGTCCTTGTCAGATCTTTTTTCGCATTCTAATGCAATTCTAACCATCCCATTACTCATTTCCTTTTGCAACACATTTGTGTGCATGCCTAGCTCAACCACTAAAGTAGGTAATGTTCTAGGGTTTTCTTGGATGGATAAGTTAACCCTACCTTTCCGGTACCCGAAAAGAGTTCCGCATACTCGATTACCTGAATCAGGTAACCGGCCACCTGGGAGTGTAGGGAACTTGCATGTAGGTGGCATGATTGGAAACTTTTGGAAAACCGATTTAATAACCCTAAAGACTTTCGGTTTGTGTCGTTTCTTGGCATTTGATGGCTGAAGGAGAGTATTACGTCCAGGGGTTGGTGGTGGGGGTGGTGAGGGTGGTGTAGAAGAGGTGGATAATGAAGAAGAGCCATTGCTGATTCTATTTGGCTCTCCCATTACCGAACCTTTTTAGAACCAGCAATGGGAGAATGCCATTGGAGAGAGAGAGAAAGATGAAGATTGTTACATGAGAAAGGAGAGAGAGAATGATTAGGGTGGTTGTTGATTAATTCAGTTTCGGCAGTCTAGCTATAGCCTCAAAATATGGAAAGTAATATAACTTTGATTTTACTAAACCATATATCCTATATTTATGTTTGATGCCCAAGGATTAGGGGTACGGTTGTCTCAAAATATATATATGCAAACATTAAACTAATCAATTCGTTAAAACTTCGAAACATAATGTGGTTTCTTCCCATAACTCTTAGGTGTCTGCATGCTTAATTACATGTGTATTTGTACATGTGACATAACGATATGATCAGATCAGCTGGTAGATGGAATATTCACTTACTCAGTATATACAGGGGAACCTTTTGACTCATACTATTTGAGTTTCATATCGGTTATAGGTTTCGAAAGGGAATTTGTGTAATAATTGATGAATAACAATGATTATGAATCAATATCATAAGAGGCACATATTCTATGATTCATCCGGTATGAAAAGATTTTTCCATTCTAATCAACTGAATTATTCATCCTAACTATCTGTACATAGGATTGACGGTTTCGTGAATCATATTCATTAACCATGAATCAAATTCCCAGTAAAATATATATCATAATTAATTTCCACAATTTCAACCAGGTGCTAAATTAATATGCTTGGGGTCTCAGGGTAGGATCAATTCCTTAACTGATCATTGAAGAAGAACCATATATCAGTTGTTTAATTGTAGCTACTGGATTCAATCAAGTGATTAGTGCACGTCATTAAATTGTCTCACAATTTTCGCGACATTTGAATCCTTAGGCAGTGTTAAAAATTTCAACTGTAGAGGCTTCCAAATTAAGAACACAAAATATATAGGCCCATATATCCATTATATAAATATATTTTGTCTGTGAATTGTGATCCAGTTAAGCTCTGTGCAATAGTCTACTCAATATTTGGGATTGGTACTGAAGTGCAATATGTCATGGGAATTTGAAGGAAGGATAAAAATCATCAGAACTGAAGTTATAGGATCAGTATCAGCATATATAGTCAGTAGAAGGTGGAAACACAGTGACTGGAGGAGTATTTTAATGGACTGAAAACTGAAAAAGGAATGAGGATTCAACAAATTGGACATCTCTAGAGATGATGAACACCTGCTTAGTGTCCTAATTTTTAAAATTTAATATCCTTCTTTGGCACAAGGATAGCCTAAAAACATTCCTTCAATAAATCTAGGAGAGAATTCATCAGACAGATGTGGAAGTACAGTATCATAACAAAGACATCCAATACTCTCCGAGTAATCAGTTAGCTTCTGATACTCTCATATATTTCAGGTGGCCTTGATACAGAACTTCAAATGCAATACCTGATAAAACAAGTTTTGGCGGGTGTTCTATTGAAAATGTGGGTGGCAGCCAAAATACAATCACCCTGCAGAGTATTAGGAATAGAGGCCTGCAATTTTAAAGCTTTGGCACATTTTAATAGCTCTAAACGTAAGGCGCTATTGAACATCCTTCTTGCAAATTAAAATACTACACTAGTATAACTAACAATCTACGCATATAAATCTCTTTATCTTTTTGTGAGAACCTTGACTATTTTTTTAAGTGTTAGTTTCTTGTTTCATTTACTTTTACTAACTAGTACATAACGGACTTTACATGTTGGTTAAATAAACAATATGGCAAAATGACGATAAATGGAAGGGCGATGCCTATAACGCAGGAACCTTTTGTCTAGACTAAAAAGGTGACACAAAGAGTAATATATGTCAGTCAAAAATCAAAACCGGACCAAAAAAATGTTATTTCCGACAGATAAAGTGGTCGTAGTCGACGCACAAATGTTATTTGACCGATGCACAATGTGTTAGCTTTTGCGTTGACCAATGTGTTATTTTCGTTCTTGTAAAAGCAATACGATTAAGTTGTTCATAACATTCATTTTTTAAGGATCCGCCCTTGGATGACATTATTATGTACTTAGTTTTGTGGTTGACGGACTTTATGGACACAACAGCAAAACCGCAGAGAATATGATGTTCTTCTCGATAAATTGGGTCCCACTTGTTGCGAGAGGCACAAGTGCGGCAACCAATCCTGCATTTCCAGAAATTGTTTGCTCGGTGTGGTTGTAGCCCGGGCGAATATCTTTATACTCTTCAAACTTATTTGGGCCTTCAGCCATTTATTAGGATCCAGATTACGACACTGAAACCATGTTCATCCACCTTTACATGAGTATTTCTTGTCGTAGTTAGTAACGATGCTCCATGATGATGGCATGTTTGTGTAGTTGCCATATCGGACTATGTAGCTCATATTCATTGAATTTGCACCAAGAATGTGATTCTCTGTCAATGAAAATTAGAGATCAAATCTTGAATTCATGTAGCTAGTAGAGTTATGAAGATTAAATTTCGATAAGACTTTGTAGCGATTATATATTTGTAACCTGGTAAGAGACAGATGCCCAAATCATGAGCTACAATGAAGTCAGGGCCACAATACCAACCCATAACTCCTGCAGCTAGCATTTAGATAATCCGCAAAAAGTGATGTTGAGGAAGCTACATTAGCCACATGAGTGGCTTCCACCTTCAATGATTCAATTAAATTGACCACTGTGCGCTCAATGATGATAGTAGTTAATCTTAACAACTAGTGCTTGTATTAATGCCTGGTATAATCAAGGCTAAATAGCTGGATTCGAGATTGTTTTTAAAATGCATATTTAATTGTTTTGCATAAAAATTAAATGTTACCTTGAGTCCAGTTAGACACTGTAGCATCGGAGATCAAGCACATGGTAAGACCAGAAAAATTGTGATTACAACTAAGCATTGCCTCGCAAGGGTAGAAGAGATTGAAAAAATTTGCAGCCTAGTTAGCAGCATCATAGATGCAGGTTACTTGTTATCCAAACTCAAATCACTCGAGTCTGGAATCATAGAGAAGGCATGGGCACAAGGAAGGCAGTCCTTGGTTATTTGCAAGTAATATATAGCTCTGGATCCCGATTGCTTAGTAAAGCCAGGCTTTATGGCTGCACCCCACTTACACTCATCATAGTAGCCACAGGAATAATACTAATGTAGTGTATGGTTTCTAGAGTAATTTGTTACTGTATGGTTTTTGTGATTGCTACAACTGCAAGCTTATAAAAGATGTGGAGAACATGATAAGGAAAAATGTTGCACTTTGTATTTAAAGATTCTGCACAATTATTGTAAAAGAAAATTGATTGTCACAAACTTAAGGATAGTGGTAAAGCTTTGCTAGTTGCTAGTATAATATATTCTCTGTGCATTTGCTTAAGCAGGGGCCTAGCCCTTGTATATCTTTCTAATATAAGTATTAATTATAAAAATATTGCACTTTTATTGTACTTAATCTGCACAATTATTGTGCATAAATTTTCATTATCACATATTCACAAGTCTCAAACCTTATTATCATTATTAGTAAATACATGTTACAAAACAAAACATTGACGGGGTGACGGACTTAGGTGACACAAAGGCGGAACCGCAGAGAATATGATGTTCTTCTCTATTCCGTGGCTTGGCCCTTACTTGTTGTGAGGGACACAAGTGCGGCAACCAATCCTGCATCTTCAGAAATTGTTCGCTCAGTGTGATTGTAGTATGTCTTTGTACTCATCAAACTTATTTGGGCCTCTTTCCATTTATTAGGATTCAGATTACGACTCTGAAACCACTTTCATCCACCTTTACACGAGTATTTCTTGTTGTCATTAGGTATAGATGCTCCACGATGATGAGCATGTTTATGTAGTTGTTGCCATAGCCAACTGGCAACAACTACGTAGCTCATATTCATGGAATTTGCACCAAGAATGTAGTTTATCTGTTAATGAAAATAAGAGAATTCTTAGATTCGAGGCCGGCTCAACAGTAAAGCCAACTAAGCGGTCGTTTAGGCCCCCAACTCTAAAAGGGCCCCAAATTTTTAAAGTTCTTTATACATATCTAGGTAATAAAGTCAAATTTTTATTTATATTTATGGATATATATATATATATATATATATATATATATATAAATTACTGTACTTTTAAAAAATATATATATATATATACAATATCAAGTATTAATAAAATATAAATTAGGTTAACATAAAAAAATGAAAATTAGAATAATCAAATAATATTATTTTTAATGATATATGCATAATGCCAAGTATATATTAAATGTAATAAAACTAAAGTTTTACGTTATTATAAATTGTGTAATTTATATTTTTTTGTGCTATAGTACTTTTAAAAATTTAATTAATTTAAATGTTACATTACTATATATAAATTAATCAAACGATAAATGAAAAGAACAACAAATAAAATGATTTATAAATTTTTTGTGAGATATAAATATAATTAATTATCATGTTTATCCTAATTTATTTATGTACATTTTTTTTTTGAATAAATTTATGTATAGTTATCTTGTTAAAACTAAAATATATACGATTTTAAATATAAGAAAAAAAAGTACTGCATCATAATTTATTATAAATAATGGAGTATATAAATTTATATGTTAATTAAACTAAAATATTTTTTATATTTAAAAAGGGGCCTCTTTTAAATTTTTGCTTAGGGCCCCAAAGTTGATTGAGACGGGCCTGCTTAGATTTCATCCAGTAGAGTTATGAAAATGGAATTTCGACAAGAGTTTGCACATATATATGTGTATCCTGGAAAGAGGCAAAACTGCCCAGATCAAGAGCTAACAATGAAGTGAGGTCAGGATATCATCCCATAACTCTAGTAGAGTTAAGATAATCCGCAAATTGTGATGCTGATAAAGCTGTTTAGCCACATATTGAAGTGGCTTCCACTTGAGTAATATTTTTATCATTCAAAAGGAATGGTATTTTTATTTATATGATCCAACCTTGAAACATTGCATAATAATTTTCAGAGATATATAACATGTTGAATTAAGATAAAATTGTATTTATAGTATTTATAATTAAGGGTAGTGCCAAATGGCCAGGCGAGACATGGTGGAATAAGTAAAGAGATGGAGACCGTCATGAGCAAAAATGTTGCACTTTTTATACACAGATTCTGTACATATTATGCCAAATGTTTTGTGATAGTAATAGTGAAAGGATGAAAAATGATTTAATAGAAAGGAAGAATGTAAACTTACATTTTTCGGTCGTTAAATAAGAGAAGTGCCTTGCAAGTGTACAAATTATCCATCCGTCAGTGGTCGCGTGGTCGGGGATGATGCTCTGACAAACCCTTGGTTATAAACTTATAATACAAAGGCACTCTGATTATATAACAAGTGCTAGTACCACCATTTCCACTGTCCACTTCAACATTTTATGGCTTCAAATAGTTTATCCTAAATGAATATGCTTGCTTTTTCTTGCTAGCTAGAGAACTTTGTATCCTGGTCCAACGACCAACTTCTTTGTATTTCGTCAAGTGTTCAGTTGCTTGGACTTGGGTGGTTCGTGCGTCGGAATCCAGCTTGATTTCTGCGACCATCTCTAATATATATACTTTTTGGTGATTTTCCAAATGCATTTTTTTCAAAGGTTCTTGTATAACCTCTTCTTGTCACAAATTCTATCTCTTTCACTTTCCACAAACTTGGATCTTGAATACGTGTAATCGGAAAATTTGATTTTTTTTTTGGGAAGGGATTTTGAGGAGTTGTGGAGAGGGTCGAGTTTGTTACAGAAATTGGATAGTTGTCCAACTGTGTGGCAGGCATAAAGGATTATCCACATTCATGACTTGGATGCGGGTTGATGAAAGTTTTAATTCTATCTAAGTTGCACTTAATTTTAACCATTCAAGTAAACTTGCCCTGTTTGGGATGTTTAATTTTAAAAAGATTACTTATAATTCATAGTTACTTAAAATTACTTAACATTAAAAGTAAATTTTATGTTTTAAATCAAAATTTGTACTGTTGTGTAACTTATTAGTTATTTAAAGAATATAAATAAAAATAAATAAATTGTTTAAAAGAATAGTCACTACCTACTTCTCGTTTTAAACATTTTTTCTTATTTTAAATGAACTTTCTGATTTCTAACAACGACCCACCTTTTTTAACTTAGAGTTAAATATTACTTAAGTCCATGACACAAAAGTACAAACTGGCAATTATCTTACGGTTAACATTGTCTGATCCCTGTAAAAAACATTGTCGGATCCAAAGAGCGGAAGTTTTTGTTGGTCATTCAACCTGCAACCACATTCAACACCCCTAAATAGAATGTTCTTGTTAGCAGCCAACAGAAAATCAGATCTAAAAGAAGTGGGATCACTTGCAAGCAAGGAAGCAGAATGAAGAGATATCAATAAGACTGAGGAGTTTTTTTGGAGAAAATGGAACAAGTGTGCCACATTTCAGGCATTCTTGCCACTTTATGGGCCTAGGGAAGAAAGCTATCAGAAGTGCAAGGATTTGAATTTCTCCTCCTGATGGTTTTTCAATTTACCAAACAAAAGAAAGAACATTATCGTACACAACAGATACATGTGTCCTAAGATATCGACCATAATATATTACAAATCGATAAGTTAAAGATATGTCCTCGACTTTTACACGTACATAAAAAAAATAAGTGTCCAAAACGCTTATAATAAACTTATAACCCCATACCAGTCTAACACTGCAGATAATAATTGCCACCAGATCCTCGACCACACAAGAGTAAATATTCATACCAACTGAGAATAATGAAAGTCACCATGCTTGCATTTTAACAAGTATCAGTGACCTTTATGAAGATAAGTCGGTAAAACATGGTAAATGCTAATAAATTCTGACAACTTCTAGGAGCAAATATCACGCATCGAAATGTATCACTATCTAACAAGTTGATTAAGTAAATATAATTCAAAACATTGAAGAGTACATGAGAGTTATATTTGTAAGAAAGTTGGAACTAATCCAAATTTACATATGAAAACCAGGTGAACATGGAGGTGTCTAACAACTCACAGCCGGAAGGTGGCAACAAAGGATGAAGGGGCAGAGAAAATTAAATTTAACAAAATCCTATCTTAGCGCTACAAATGTTCTAGTAAATACTAAATACAATGGGCATGAGGTCGTATATAATGTTGCTCTAACCATGTTAGCTGTAATTCAAATTCAAGCCTTAGTTCGTGACTTGAAGTAGTTGATGACCACCCTGGACCATTTGGTGAAGGTGAAAAATAGTTGCACAGCATTACGACCTTTTACAATGCCCTCCCTTATACCCCTTGCAGTTCTAGCTAACACTGGTCCTGCTGCCTTTGTTTGCACCGTTGTTGCCGCCTGCATCAATGCTAAACAAGTAAAGATGAGTCCATTACTCCGAAAAAAAAAACAGAGGAGCCGAAATGATGCAGAGAGCTGATGAGTTATATATTAACCTGGGCGAGAAATGCTCGCCAACCGTCGCAATTTATCTTCTGCCAACCGAACAGCTCGAGTGGAGCTTTTGACACCTTGGTTTATCTCCTGTCTGTAAGACATGTACAATCAGTATGCTCTAGAAATTTAACTAAAGTACACATTCATAAGTATTCAATAACTTTAGACTAACCCCAAATCACTGAGCTCCATAGTTAGGTCACTAATCTCCATTCCAGATAACCGAACAGCTGCCATTGTATCAGGAAGCTCTTCTCTTGTGACATCAAGTAACTTCTCCAGCGACTCTGCTGCTCTCTTGAATGCCTTCAGTCATTAACAGTAATAAGCACTAATCAATATAGTTCAGATCCAAAGCTTTTCCTTCTAAATTACGGAAAGTGTCAACCAAGGAGCCAAAACTTATGGACAAAGTGAGACAATTCTAGTAGTTTATTGATTTGATGCCTGTCCTATGTTACTCGGACTTTTCATTTTACCTTCAAGTACCCGGGTCGGGTGCTCGACACTCGGACTTGAAAACTTATTTTAGGCCAAAAACATGTATATTTTTTAAAATGTCCGAATACTTGGACCCATATCCATGTTGGACTCTTCTAGCCGAGTCCGAGTAACATAGTGCCTACCTACTCACAAAACTTAACCTATACTGTTTTTGTAAATTTTCAGTTCCCAATCAACCGCTTGGATGCATTTGGAACGGAGCTTCAGAGAACTTTACAAGCTACTTAGAGTGAAAGGTCAAATATTCAAGAGTACTAACCAGAAGTGTCGGAATTGCAGACAGGAAAAACCAAGTCGCAGAAACTGCTGTCTGCAACAGGAAAAGAAAACGTAAACTTGTCGTTCAGTAGACAGCTAGAGAGCCTGAAACAAAAATTCTAAAAGAAACTATGTAGACAACATTCAGTTCAACTCCCCTCGAAAACTAATACTATTAAAAAACAAACTTACGAAATTAGAAGTGGAAGAAAAATCGAAAGAGAAATAAATACAACTAGAAATTTTGAAATAAGCTCAATTAGAGCATCTCCAACCATGAAGACCCGTTAGCAATAATGTCTATGTAGCATCAAAATTATCTCAATTATACAAACCTTCAAAATATGTCACTCCAAGGGAACACTCTTGTTAGCTATAATTTTGGATTCTCAAGTTAGTCTTCTATATTTGTTGATCCTCAACCCATTAGCTAAACACCTCACGTCATTTCCCGCCAGAATCAATACATATTTTATCACTCAACAAATTTTAGATAATATCTACTTAACACTATTTTAGCTAACAAATACAGCTACTCAGACTCCCCTTGGAGATGCTAATAGTAACGCTGTATTAAGAATGTTGTCAATAGTGTAGACTGTAGTAAAGAGTCCAAAATGTTAGGGCATTCCGAACTCTGACTCTAATTTGATAGTTAATTCAACATTATACAATACATGAAAGAAATGCAAGTAAATCAGTTCAATTCACAGCCTATCAAATAGATACATAACAAAAAAAATAATTAGAAATGAACACAATATAAAATAAAATATAAATTTGTTAAGTAGAGAAATTACAGCGCAAGCGATGAAATTGAGGACTAAAATATGGCGTTGAGTGAGATTCAACTGAATCGGAGGCGGTGGAGCTGCGACAGTTGATGTATATTGCGCAGAAGATTCCAACGGCTCAGATGAAGAAGCGTCATTGTTCGATAAGTGTACAGAGTGTGAAGTGAATCGCCGGTGAGGTAGACGGAAGAGAATCACCGGACGGCGTGAATTGAAGTTTCCGGCGAGTTGGTAGTGGCGATTGCATTTGAGTGAAGGTAGATTTGAGGGCTGTAATTTCACGGCGGTGAACATGTCATACAAGGCTGTAGCAGCTGGGACTGGGAGAGTTGGATTGCTACGAGATAAACGATATCAAGTATTAACCGATATTTCCAAGGCAATTTGTATATTCTACTCTCGTATTCAAATGAAGTGTTTGGCATTGTTACTAAATTCTATACATTATTTTTTTAAATTTATTTTAGGACTCATTTTAAATATAGTTACATAACTCTTTTATTTAATAATAATTTAACTATTAAATTTTTATTTAGAAAAAAAAAATTATAAAACTACATTTTATAGATTTCTCAAAATGCGTACATATCAAGGGGACGGAGGCAGTATGTGACAATATCGGTGGGTTGTATAAAATGAAAATATTTCTCTTTTCTTAATATATTTTTAAAATTTCAAAAAGTTAATATGATTACACAATTTTAAAATCATAAGAATGTAAATAATGTTGTTAAATGATGAAATGATAAATAATTAATATATTATTATAAAGTGCTATTCCACTACTCTAAATTTAATAAAAATTTATATATTAAAGTAATTTCGACATAAATTGTTTACACAATTGAAAATTAGTAAGATATATTAATTATTTTAAAGTATTTTTGACTCGGTATACTGTGCGCTTTAGAACTTTCATGCTCAAATATAATTTTATTTAATTATTAAAAATTGTGGGTTTTAAATTTTATATCCGATTTTCAATATCTTCGGTTTATTTTCTCCAATTTATATTTATTTTTTAAATATAATTTATATATTAAAATAGCATTACTTCTTGAATAAATATCGGAAATGAGGGAAAATTGAATCGATTACTTACGATAAAAAATAAATCTTTATCCGTGTTGGTCCAAAAATGTTACTCCTGTCTCTCTGAATTGTATACATAATTTTTTCAATGTTCAACACACATTTTAAGGTGAATATAAAGTATACTTCCGTAATTCATTTTTAAAATTTTATTTTTCTGAATTAAACTTCAAGTGTTATACTTTTATTTAGAAAAAGAAAAAATTTAAAATTATTTATGAAACTTTGTTATAAATGAGCGTTAAAATGCGTGCCGGGCCCCGTCCTCCAATGTATACTACTCAGAGGGACGGAGAGAGTAATTATTTAAAAATAATACTCCCTCCGTCCAAATGAATTGTTATCATTTGGATTGGACACGGAGACCAAGAAATAAGAGTAAAGTATTAGAAAGTGTAAGAAAAGTAGGTAAAGTGGTGGGATCTATTAATATTTAAGTAATTGATTAGAAAAATAGTGAAAGTTAGTGGGAAGAAGTGGGTCCATTAAAATTTTTAAATTATTAAAACTTTACTATTTTGGGAAAGTTTTGAAATGTAAAGAATTGGATGGGAC
>PHNY01297084.1:1159-15378 GCA_003724115.2 Anethum foeniculum
TTGTTAACTTTTAAAGTAAAGGCATAATTGTTAAGTAAACTTATATATTTAGATATAAATTTTAGTTTTTTCTCCATTAATGGGTGTTTGTCGTTTAAAAAATATATTCGCTAATCAAGATATTTAGATGTATCATTAATCATACATACATATAAAAATGATAAAATATATAAATGTGTGTGTCTGGAGGGATAGAAGTGGGGTTAGGTGTAGGATTTACGGTATTTTCTACTCTTGCAAATTTAGAAAACAGTAAAATGTTGTTTTCTTAAATTTTTCCAAACTGTAGTTATAAGGTGGAAAACCGGGTTTTCCACTTTTCACTTTTTCATTTTAGAAAATACATAACTTGAACATATTTTCAGTTTTAAGTGTTTTCTTAAAAAAAATTTCTAGAAAACTGTTGAAGTAATCGGCCCCTAAATTCTGATAAACAAAAATGACAAGTATCTACTATCTAGGGCTTGAAAGGGGGAAGAGGGAACGGTCATTTAAATCATGAAAATCAAAATCACTTGATTAACATTCAGATCTTTCTAGCCAGACCCTTTTCTACTTTACCCATGTCTTCTTGTATTCCGAAATCAAAAAAAAGCAAGAAAAAGCTGGTGTATTCTAAAGGGCGCTTCATTTTCAGAAGCAAGAAAGCATCAGCCACTGTGTGGAGTGAAGAGGATGATATTTCACTTCTACAGGCTATGATTGACTTTGAGTTGCGTCTACAAAAAAACCCTTATGATGAAATCAGTAAGTTTCTTGATTTTGTTAGGCCTCTTTTTCACTTTTATGTTAAGAGAATACCACTTACTCGTAGGCTTTGGAGGTTAAAGACTAGGTTTCTTAACTCCGAGTATAATACTTCGAAACCCAATGATGAAAAGTTACTTGAGCTCTCAAAACTAATTAAGGCGTGGGGAGGTCAGGGAAATGCGAGTCTGGGTGGTGATAACTGTCAGAATGTTGTAGGTAGTGATGTTCGGAATGTAGATAATGTGGATGCAGATGTTGATGTTGGGAATGTGGATAATGTGGATATAGATGTTATTGATGTTCGGAATGTGGATGATGTGGCTTTAGATGATGATGATGTTAGGAATGCCGATAATGTGGATATAGATGACGATGATTATGTTCGGAATGTGGATAATGTGGATATGGATGTTGATGATATTCGGAATGTGGATATAGATGATGACGTTAGGAATGTTGATAATGTGGATATAGATGATGACGCTAGGAATGTTGATAATGTGGCTATAGATGATGGCGATTTTAGGAATGTGGATAATGTGGTTATAGGTGATGAAGATGTTGGGGATGTAGAGAATGTGGATATAGATGATGATGATGATGTTCGTAATGCGGAAAATGTTGGTATTGATGATGAAGATGTTCGGAATGTGGATAATGTGGCTATAGATGATGATGATGTTCGGAATGTGGATAATGTGGTTATTGATGATGAAGATGTTCGGAATGTGGTTAATGTGGCTATAGATGATGATGATAATGTTCGTAATGCGGAAAATGTAGTTATTGATGATAAAGATGTTCGGAATGTGGATAATGTGGCTATAGATGATGATGATGTTCGGAATGTGGATTATGTGGTTATAGATGATGAAGATGTTCGGAATGTGGATTATGTTTCTATAGATGTTGTTGATGATCGGAATGTGGATAATGTGGCTATAGATGATGACGATGGTGTTCGGAATGTGGATAATATGACTATAAATGATGATGATGTTCGAAATGTGGATAATGTGGTTAAAGATGATGACAATGTTCGGAGTGTAGATAAGGTGGCTATAGATGATGATGATGTTCTTTGTAATTTTATGAACCTAGTTAAGAAAAAGAGGAAGCTTGTACGTAGAGATGATCAAAATGATAGAGAGATTAATGTGGTTTTGGATTATGTTGATGGCAGGAAGTGTTCGAAATTAGATAAGAATAGGAAACAGGAAAAAATTGTAGGAGATGATCAAAATGATAGACAGGGTAATGCGGATTCAAGTTATGTTGATGGCGGAAAGTGTTCGGAAGTAGATAAGAATAAGAAAAAGGGGAAAGTTGTAGGGGAAGATCAAAATGATAGAGAGGGTAATGTGGGTTTAGATTATGTTGACGCCAGGGAGTGTTCTGAAGTAGTAAAGAATAAGAAAAAGGGGAAAGTAGTAGTTAGTGATGGCCAAACTGACAAAGAGGATGTTGTGGTTGTAGAAGGCATTGATGATCAGAACATCAATGATGATAATCTGGTTGTAGATGAATTTGATGCTGAAGGTAGCAAGATTGCGCAGGTAGTCAAAGATAAGAACAAGGGAAACGATGTGATTAATGATGGTCAGAATATCGTAGAAGATGATGTGGTTGTAATCAGTGATGATACTGTGGTTGTCGAAGAGAAAGATGTTACGTCTATGTATCCAAAACTTACTAATGCGCTGGAGTTGAAAATCCTATCTGGTATGCCAAAGAAGTTTGTGATGAATGTAATTAATTCTATGGGGAGGGAAAAAGCAAACGAACTGGAGAAAAAATGGGCAGATTTTCACTTAATGGAAATTCAGTTGGAGGCTAAGAAGTTGGACTTGAGCAATGAGCAAATTAAAGTGATTTTGGAGGCGGCGCGCAGATAAATTCGAGCCTAATATCGGTATCCACCTAATATTAGTAATTCTACGTTTTTGTTAAATATTTAACTCAAGTAGAGATTTGTTGGACCATTGTTTCCTTTTGACTGATAATCCTCTGGTTCGTTATTTGGATTTATAATCGATAGGAACTTGATTTAAGTAGAAGGTAAACTTGTTAAGGTTTGTGGTAATATATCTAAATATGTTTTGGTCACTAGTATGTTGGCTTAACGATTTATACTCTCTAGGAACTTGCTTTAAGTAGATGTAAAGTTTTTAAAGTTTGTGGTAATACATCTAAAATGTTCTGGTCACTAGTATGCTGGCACTGACACTTGTCTCCTCGATACTAGTTTTATTTTTGTCTTTAACTTGTCTAATAAAATGATTCAAAATTTGAGAACTGTAAGTAGAATATTCATTATAAAAATCTAGTTACAATCAAAACTGGAACCAAATCGGATGAGGGTGGGCTGCAATCCCAGTTTTCCCTGATACCCCCTTCCAAACTATTACAGCAGAAATATAGGTTAGTATCACAATATCTAGTGAATAGTGCGTTAAAAGACCTACAAAACCATTGAACGGAGCTCCACTGCTCCAACCCTTTTAGCAGAAACAGCTTGAATTTACCACTGGATGATACCAAGTTATAAACTACCTTGACAATCAGGAGTCATTGATACCGAATAAACAATTCAAAATGATAAATATGCAGATGGACATTATTTACAACATGATATTGTACTCTACAAAATGAAGTAAAAAAAAAAAAGGAGTTTCAGACACTCACAAGTTTTCTGAATTCATCTATAGGAGTTTTTTAGATATATGTATGGATATTTGTTTGAAATTATTGGCTCAGGCATCTTGTAGAAACCTGTAGTGACAGCAGAGATTTGCTAAAATATCCAGGAATGAGATAGATAAGAGTGCCTTGAGTAATTCTGTTTTAGATGACTATCCTATGATCCTACATCTTCAGTTTATAATTTTGCTGGACAAAGTATTTCCAGCTGTATTCATACTTAAAGCAAAATATTTTTATTTGATGAAAATAGAGCAAAGGATTCTGTCATGAGAAACAACATAGACTATGCTAGTTATAGTAGATGAGGTGACTGGGACAGAGTGATTGCAGGTTTAAGTTTCTGAAATATTCCTAAAATTAGTATGGCTTGTATAAAAATTCATTCGGTGATTTGCATGCCTTGTATGGTGTATGATGTATAACAGGGGGCTGGGGGTTAAGTCTAGCTGTTACTCCACGGTTTTACCTCCATTCAAAATCTCATATTAAGAATTCAAATACCACTTCATTATCTGTATACAGGTAACCAACAGTACCCTTATTAATAATATAAAAATTCAACTTCAGAATTTAATTGATTACAAGAAAAACAACTAATGAAATTTTAGCATTGAAGTGAGGGTGCGTTTTTTAAAAACAATCACAATTTGAAAGTCCCATTGTTTTTTGGGAACATCTATATAGTACGATAATATCTTTTTTGTCCAAGATTATGTGAGTACTGCTATATGCTTGAAATTAAAGCCACCAAGCTCTACTCTTTATTCTTCATCTCAACAAGATATTTGTCCTGCGACTTATATATTAACTTGGAATAGCCTTTCAATACACAATTTTTTGAATTTGGCAAGACACTGTTTCAATATGCATGTAGTTATATCATAGCTGTTATGATAATGTCTTTTCACAAGCAGAAGAGCTGCACACTTCTTTTTATCTGAAGTTGAATATATCTTGGTAATTGGATATTTCTGTTATAATTGTTACAAGTGGGGTTGACCTTATTGATCTTGAAATTTTTAATCTTAATATGGTAGTTTCTTTATGTTAGTGACACATTTTTTGACTATTGTGGTGCTGCAAATCAGCCTCTCCCAGATGATGAGTCGATTTTATGATCTTAAAATTTTAATCTTAATATGGTAGTTTCTTCATGTTACTGACACATTTTCTGACTATTGTGGTGCTGCAAATCATCCTCTCCCAGATGAAGATTATGATGCTTTCGGAGTAAAGATGTAAAGCTTATAGCTAGTAGTTTGGGAGTAGTTTTTGCTTAGTTTGATGTAACCTTCCTTCACCCCAGAGTCAGATGGAAAGATTATAGCTAGTTGCGTTGGAGAAGTTTTTGCTTAGTTTCATGTAACCTTGGTCCCGAAGACTATTATCTTCTTCCAGATTTTCTTTTGATGGTTTGACTAGCATGTAAAAGTTTTTACGAAGTACTTTGGATCCATAGATCTTATTTTGGTAATTGTTTCTCTGCTGATATTTGGGTTTTCTTATTTATATCATTATTTAGCTATATCTATCTCATTCTTATTTGTGAGGCTGAGGAACATTATAATGTTGGGGAAAGAATTGGCGGATGATGGTCCGACTTCTTACAAAAATCAGCCAGCATATATAGAACCTAAAACACAGGCTATTATAGTTAGATGATAGTGAAAACGGGCAAAAGACGCTTTGGCTTGAAATGAACTGAATCGAATGGCTGTTTGAATATGGTATACATCAGCTCCATCAACAGTCTACACTCTAGACTCTTACCTCGTCTCTTGTAAGTAGTACCTATTCCCCTGTATAATAGAACAGAGCATATAATGCTTCACAGTCTACAGTCTGAACTTGAGAAAGTAGCGTTAGAACTATAAGTAGAGCATGCATCATCGCTGTTCCAAGAATCAGCACTGCCACTGTTACTTGTACCCAATCAAGCAGCCTGGAAGCTGATCTTCTGGTGAAAATTTATAGTTGACAGCTAAAATTTCATACTTACACGAATTCAATCCTTAACCTTCTCTATGTAAGCATGTAAACAAATCATTCAGAAAAGGGCGAATGAGTGGCAAATTGATAAGAACAGTCAGAGATTAAAACAAAGACCAACAAAAGACTACACAATGCGCTACAAGTCTCGGGTACTCGGAGGTAATAAAAAAAACTAGGAATGCAACCATGCAGTAATTAATCTTTACACACTGGTGGTATTTCTCAAACACCTCCACTGCGGACTCTGTGTATTAAGCTAGTTCTAGGTACCTCATTTTTTAGGATGGAAGTACTGATAGTCTGATACAAATTCAGACAATACACCATGCAAATAAAAAAACTTTGACTCAATGAATATTAACATAAATTATTATTTGAACTATTGTCATTAACGACAATTATGTCTATAAGACATTGTGAAAATATATAAGCAGGGAGATGAAGGGGATGTATGTAATGTAATGCACATATGTAATGTAGTGCGCTGTTTTAGACTAAACCCAGATTAGTTGATACATGCACAGCAACCTAATAAGCTTGACATTCATTTTATCAAATTTGTGGTTCTCTCTTCAAACATTAAGTTAGTTGGTCACCTTTTTAGCACAGAACCAACAAATGTTAAATGTTGGACACCACCCAAATCCGAATACAACTAAAAAAGGTCGGGTTGTGATCCAAAATAGTAATGTTCATTAATATGTTTATACAAAATCCAAAATTGTCATACAAGGTGAGAGGGCATGATGAGTTGGAAGTTCAAAGAGGAGTTCTTTTTCTTTTCTTTATTTTGTTTGCGCTCTCTCTCTCTCTCTCTCTCATCAGCAAGAGTAATGTAGTAGTAAACTTTTGACTTGTTTCAATTCTTTCTTTCGTCATTTAGAAATTGCTCCAACTTATCTACTACTTGAGTTTTATTTTATTTTTTAATTTTCCATCCACTCTCATATTAGTTTCTTTACAAAGCTTCAATCTTTACAACACTGTTGTCCAACATTCTCACAAACTCTGCCTCTCAGGTTTTCTCTACTCTTTTTTTTTTTTTTTTCGTATGTAAAATTTATCTTTTTTAATTTATCTTAAGTTTGTGATAACTTTCTGGTAGGGGTTTCTTAGAAACAATATGTTGTTTGATCTTCATGTGTCATGGAAATGTTGTGTGAGAAAAATACTTTAAAAAAGATTATATTTATCATCTGTTAGTGAATTGATCCACTGAATTGCTAGTTGGTTATTTTATAGATTGTATTTGGATGATTACAATGTTATGTGATTCATCTTCTTAGTTCATATCACTAATGTGTATGCAAATCAAATCCTAAGAATCCACCTTTCATTGGTATATTATATAGCGACACAATTTTATTGTACTTCATCCATTTTTACTTCAGTGATGAATAAACCAGTCATTTATAATATCATCATTACATGAAACTTAAGAAACCAGGCTCTTTTTTCTGGAGTAAGGAGTTTAAAATTGCATCATATTATTGATGATTGTGCATTTTCTTTGGAGATATGCGCGAGTCTTATAAATTGCAATTTTTTGGTCTTGGAACATTTACGGACTGTACGATACATAACGATAACAAAAATAAAATCCTTTTCCTGTTATTGATACGCATGTTCTGTCGTTTTATGCATGATATTATTGGTGTCTTTTTATATGTCTCTCTAGCTATTTTGTGGTACATAATTTGGCAATAACCAATTTAATATCGTTTTTCTGCCTATTGATCGCATATTTTGTCGTTTTATGAGCGAGATCCCCAGTCTCTCTTATATATCTGTCTAGCTGTCTCATAGATTTAGTTTCTTTCATATGGAAAAGAATTAATGCTTTGGTAATTATGAAATTTCCAGACACAAATTTCTGCTGCTTGGAGTCCTACACTTAAGATGGGATGTTTTAAAGTTTCAAAGGGCAAGAAGAGGTTGGAATCTAATATGTTTTTAAGTGTAAACCCTCAGGAGAATTTACCCACAGCATTTCCAGAACCACCAATCCAAACGCGAACTTTGCAATCTGCCCCACCAAGTTTCACAGACAGGGTAAAACCTGTTCAGCCAAACAACAGCATAACCAACACAATGGGACGAGCTTTATCTGTACCTTCAAACCTAGATGCAGCTGAGCATGATGCTCCCTCAGTTGACTATGAGGAACGGCTTAATTCAAAGCGTCCATTTGGATCAATGAAAGAGCGTCAGAACCCAAATCCACAACCCCTTCCGCTCCCCTTACCTCAAAGTGCTGCAGTTGTGAAGAATTTGGGTAGTTTTAAAGTATTGAATTCCAGTGGCCCTTCTAATATAACTGGTCCACTGCCACTGCCTCTGCCTCCAGCATTACCTCTTCCACTGCCTTCCGCAGCACCTCAATCCCTTCCTTCTATTGGAATACTAAGGAACTTTTCATTTGAAGAACTTGCGACTGCCTGTAATAATTTTTGTCCAGAGCGATGTATGTCAGGAGGCCTTTCTTCGATGGTATATAGAGCATCCTTTGTAGATGACAGTTCTGGCTTCAGGAAACTTCAAGCCACTGTTACTTGCTTCAATCCATCAGGCCAGGCAATATGAAACTTTCATTTGTTTTAGTGACGTTCGTAAATATATTTTGGTTCTTTCAGTTTTATATATCTCTGCCCTTACCTTAGCTCATTAGAAGAATTTTTTTGTTGCTTTATGTTCACCAATATATTCTTTGCAGCAATATATTAATTCTGAACAGAAATCAGTTCCTGTATTTTCTTATCTGCCAAATCCATGATTGATGTTTGGTATTTATTCTCTTATAGGTTTTGAGATTTGAGTCACCAAGGAATTGATTTTGTCTTGCTATTTAGGTGCGTATGCAGGGCTTCAAAGAATTTATAAAGGAGGTGAACACCCTGGGATGTTTGCAACACCCTTACCTTTGCAAATTACTTGGGTTTCATGCAAGTGAGGGATCCGAATGGAGAATGGTGGTGTATGAGAGGTTACATCATGGAAGCTTAGACAGGCTTCTATATGGAAGATCGGGCCGTCCTTTTTTAGATTGGTCTACCAGAATGAAAGTTGCTACTTGTGCTGCAAAAGGTCTGACCTTTTTGCATGAAGATGGACCTTTCCAGGTAACAGGAAGTTCTATCTTTACCTTGAAAATTGCAATATATTTGAATGAGTTGAACTTCGATTTGCACAATGTTCTTTTCCTCAAATGAATATTCATTATCACAGGCAATGTTCCATGAGTTCTCGACTAAGAATATACAGGTTGACAAAGATTACAGTGCAAAGCTATCTGGATATGGTTGTGCAAGCCACATTCCTGAGACAGACATATACAGCGACTCAGTTGTAAGTACTTATCAGATCCCAAGTAATTGTATATCCATGAGATTACTAGGACTACTGAAATAGGAAAGAGTTTTCTAATTGCCTTATATTGCTCAACGATATCTGTTAACTTGATTTCAGCAGAATCGGACAACTCCCTTTATCCTTGGTAATTATATTTGCGTTTGATGCATATGTTCAGGCACCGGAAAGTCTTTTGGTGGAGGTACAGAATAAAGGACTGCTCACTCCTAAGAGCAATGTCTGGAGTTTTGGCATTATTCTTCTTGAATTGCTTACGGGTAGGAGAAACCATGACAACCATCATCCTGAGGAGAGAAACTTAGTTCAGTGGAGTCGACGTTATTTATCAGATGATGGTAGCTTGTCATTGATCATGGACCCTCAGCTCCAAGGGCACTTCCCAGCCAAGGCAGCACGCTTGGTAGCTGGTATAGTTCATAGATGTCTTCAGACAGATCCATCAGAAAGACCAACCATGAGGACCGTCGTGAAACATCTCAAAGAAATACAACAGATCAAATATACATACCTATGTCCATTGCCAGAGCCAGGATCTATTAAGGGCAAAAACATGTCTAAATCACCAAGCCTGAATGGGATCATTACACCAGGACCCCGATTAAGTATATCTTCATCACAAAAAGCCAGATTATGTGTTTCTCCACATAGACCATTGAGACTGCCGCTTCCTCCCCAAAATTTCTCCTCCCCTCTGTCTTCGGAAGAATTTGATAGAAGGGGCTAACAATTGTCATCTTCAAGGATTCAAAAATTTGGTGTCGGAGGTTTCTAACTGTTAATACAAAGCTTAAATTTTCGGGTTTTTGAATAATTTTACATGAAATATGGAAAATACAAATTATGTGGTATGTTCATGTGACTTGTAAGATGTGGTATGCTCACCCTCCCTTAGTTGACGATAACAATGTTCTCTGCTAAGAGTATATATCTTTAAGTTGAAAACCTTCTCTACTGACAGCCATGGAGTTCTCTAGATATTATACTCTGTATGGAGGCATCCTCCATGCGTCAGAATAAACTTTTATGTTTGCAGAAACTCTTCGGAAAAAGGAAAAAAAAATTCTGAACTTCTGTCAAATTTTATGCGTTAGATATTATACTCTGTATGGAGGCGTCCTCCATGAGATTTTTTTTCTACACAAATTTCAAAGTGCTTCGATCATTTCAACTTTTGTCATTCCTCCCCCGGGAATGTGAAAGTTTCTGGCTTTCTGCTTCAATTTTTTCTGTAAAATTTGAACAGGATTACCCAATACATCTGCTCGCGAAAAAGATCATAATTCAGAATCCAGCCAGGCCACAGGAATGAAGGCACAGAACAACTTTCTAAGGTCAAAGCATCTGACATGGAGGCATGAATATTGGCTGGCAAGTGAACCTCTGAATCAAAGCAGTTCTATTTCTATTTATCAAAGAACTTATTTTAGCTCCGCAAAGGCAATCCCCCGCAACTGGCCAGGTATTATAAAAAACCAGTTACAGTTAAAAGTGAAATTACATTAGATGAGGGTGGGCTGTGATCACAATTTCCCAGATGCCCCCTTGCTAACTACTACAGCAAAAAAATAGGTTAGTGTCACGATATCAAGTCAATATTACAATAAGAAACCCAAAAAACCGTTGAACGGAGCTCCACTTCTCCACCTGTTCAAGCAGAAACAGCCTTAATTCACCCCTGGCTGATACGAAGTTATAAAATACCTCGACAATCAGGGTCACTGATACCTAATAAACAGTTAAGAATGATCAATATGCTGACGAAACATAATTACATCATGATATTATGCTCTACAAAGTAAAGTTAAAAAAGAGAGAGCTTCACTCACACACAAGCATTTCGAATTTTTCTATAGGTGTTGAGCATTTTGAATTCATCTACAGGTGTTTCTGTATAAACCTGTAGTGACAATGGCGTACACTAAAAATATCCAGGTATGATATAGATAAAGAGTACCTAAAGTAATTGTTTGCAAGTAAGGTTAACATTATTGATCTTGAATTTTTAACTCTTAATATTGTAGGTTCTTCATGTTATGACACAGTTCTGACTAATGTGGTGCTGCAAATCAGCCTCTCCCAGATATGATGAAGATGCTTTTGAGTAAAGATAGAAAGCTTTTTTTGCTTAGTTCTATGTAATCTTTGTCTCAAAGCCGCCTTGCAGGATTATCTTATTTTACATTATCTTTTGATGGATTCACTAGCCTGTAGAAGTTTTTACCAAGTATTGTTTAGGTCCACAGATCTTATTTTCGTAATTGTTGTTGTGCAGAAATAGTGCTTACTTATTTGTATCATCATTGAGCTATATGAATCTCGTTTAATTTGTTTGCTCCTTACTGTATGTCAAATCTACATGTTGCACTAAAAATACAATAACGGGAGATGTCATTTCACTGTTAGCCAACCCAATGCCAACTGATTTATATGGTCTAAAATTGATCTGAGACGGTTCTTACTTATAGTACAGGTAAAATTCTCGCTTTTACTGTTGTTCTCATATGTGCTCCTGACTTGCAGAGGTGATATGTAAATTAATTCAAAATGGGTTTGCTAAAAGTCTTTGGACAATGTTCAGAGCGAAATTAGTTTATGATTTCATTACACTCCCAAATTTTTTTTTGAACCATTGCATTAAAGCAAACCTCCGGTTGTAGTAAGATGAAGAAGTACATCATGAGAGAAAGCTGAGGTTAAATAGCCAAGAATGCACTACGCCTGCATGAGCTTCACATTTCCCATTGCGAGCTAGCTTCTTCCCATGCATGAACCTGTATTACCCAAGCTAAACATAATTATTCTTACAATGTAATACGGCTGACCATAATTACATTGCAACAAAACTGTAAACACCTTATCAGCAGCTTTAAAAGTCTGCCCAATCCCATTTCATTGGGACTCGAATTGGTAGACAGACTAAGACTATTTACTTGTTGTCACCTCCCCTACCCCTAATATACTACATACACTAACAAACTCTTTTAAAATCATCCTTTCACTAATCTAATCCTCTCTCTCCCTTGTTTAGCCAAATTGTCAGCCTCTTTATTCCAATTTCTATTGATATAAAATATAGAAATAAGAGGATAATTTGTGATCAGCTTTTTAATATCTTCAAAACCATATGTCACATTTTTAATACCAGTTTTGGCACTGTAGAACATATCTGTCACATTTTTGGAATCCACATATTGCTACTTTTGTGTCTTTTATTTTCCCCCCAGTTGATCTCCACAAGCTTCCACTTCAGCCACTAGGGCATTGTTAGCAACTATAGGACATGAAAAAGCAAAGTTGATTGAGAGTAACTTAGAGAAAATTGAACCTCCTATAACCTTTACTATCTCGAGCCCTCCGGGAACCCATGGCTAAAGGCCACCAACTCAAAATATTGGAGAAGATTGTTGAGGACAGCTGATTTCTTTTCATATATAGTACTCTTTCTATTGATGCAACTAGATATTTGAACCAAAGCTTTTCCATTTTTTAGGGACAAGGTCAAAGATAACACATGTAGAGAAAGACGCTTTTGATCATGAATAGAAAGTTTTCAGCGTTGCACTTAACTCTCTTAAAAATTATATCATTTCTACTTTTCCAGACATACCACAACACCATGGAAGAGACCACTCCCCAAGCATCTCTATTTTTGGGTTGATATCCATATCCCCCCTTGAGGATACTTTGAACTAGGTCCTTCTCTTCTTCTGATATGCATTCTATCTTAGTATTCCAACGTGAACAGATATTGTACCAAATTGGTTTACAAATTCATCAAGTATAGGTTTTATTTAATTTCAGCTTTTTGAACCTTATTGTTTGGAAAATATATTTTCGCTCTTTACAAATTTTGTTCTTTAAAATTTTTTGAGGAAATATCGTTTAGAGGGTCAAAAGCTTAAATAAAATTTTAACTATAATTAATTATTTTCAATTACCTAAAATACCCCTGATAATTTTAACGGTAATAGTCAAACTTAATGGAAAAAAAGATTACAAATTATCACGTCAAAAATAGTAGAGGAAAGCATAATACAACTAAAGGAATGCATAATCCAATTATATAAAATATAAGTAATAAAGTGCACTTGGGTGTGGGATGCATTTTGCAGATAACTCAAATTACAATTCAAACTTGTTACCTTTTTAATATTATCCTAATTTATAAATGACTCGTAAATTTAATTAATAATCTTTTAATACGCAAACACATATCCCAGCATAACTAAACATTTTCACTTGGCCCATTAAAAAATTTGTATAGAACTAAATAATGATGGGAAAATCCAATAAGACGAGGCTTTTATCTATTAATTTTTTTTCTGGATAACTTCTCCTCTCCCGGAAAAATTTCAGGAGCACAACCTGAGAAGAAAATTTCAGAATTTTCTATTCTCTTCTCTTCTCTCGCTAATCTAATTCAGGAGCACATCGCAGTTTTCTTAATTCAGGTATATCCAGTTACATATGTTAAAAGCAGGAAGCATGACTTAGACCTAGAGTGTTTTCTTAATTCAGATATATCCAGTTACATATGTTAAAAGCAGGAAGCATGACTTAGACCTAGAGTGTTATTAGTTGGTTACAAATACATAATGTTAAGGAGATCTGGCATGATTTACTTAGGAACATGAGATGGAAACTATGATAGTACATTTTACAATTTGATCAACAACATACATTTAAAACTCACCACATAAGGACAAGTAAACCACTACATTATATTCAAGAAAATAAGAAGTCATTGCAAGACTAGGAATCATTTATTCAACAACATGCAAACATGCATATGCCAAGAATAGCCATGTTTTATTTATAATACACAAATAGTTCATTTAAAATTTTAAAATTAAATTTCATGTTACAACCGTCAACCTGAAGCTGAGTTATATACGCCAGAAGTATTGCACACGCATGTACAGCTCAAGTTACGAAATCTTCTTCTGTTTCTTTTCTTGCCATTCTTTAATTTCAGCATCTACCTTGGCTTTTACAGTTGCATGAAATCCAGGATATGGCTCATAATGAAATAACATCTGAAGTGCCTACAAAGAACAAACATTTGATATTCAATCCTTCTGTCAACAATTTCTTTTATTGAATTGATAAATTTGAAATAACAATAACCTCAAGCAGTACGAAGAAGGGAGCCATAATGAAGGCTTGAATTAGGTTGTCCAAAAGAGCTGGTGCACGTTTCTACAGAATATAATTGGTCAGAATTAACATGTATGCAGAAGTAAAACTTTAATAGTGAAATAACAAACACACAAAAAATATACCTCGAATACTCCATGACCAATAAATTGTCCAGTCCAACAAAATAATTGAGCAGCTAGGACTACCTGTAATAAATTGCGTTACTTGCGTAAACATTCATATATATATATATATATATATATATA
>PHNY01297085.1:5103-16986 GCA_003724115.2 Anethum foeniculum
TATCTGCAAGATTTAGTACCAGGTTGCAATAAGATTACAGGAAAAGCAGGAATGCTGGATGAAATAATCAATTATGTGCAATCTCTGCAAAAACAAGTAGAGGTAGATTTGTGTACAATGACAAAATTAGTTACTACTAATTACTTTCTAAACTACATGAAGTATCATTGGTGTTTCACAAACCCTTGCCTAATCCAGCCAACTTTTTGTTTTGCTAGTTTCTATCGATGAAACTATCTACTGTCAATCCGAGACTTGAAGTCAACGTTGATAATCTCTTCGCTGAAAAGGTAAGAACGAAATATAGTAACGTCAGATACAAGCACATGCAATGCTTTTCTCTACTAACGCTGTTTTTCTCTAAAATTAACAGATGTTTCCTGCTTGTACATCTAATTTCCCCACCATGGGGCTATTGCCGGAAGTAGTTACTCCAGCATATCTTCAGTGCAATCAACTAGAACAAATCGCTACATGTTCTGGACTTAATCTAGAGACAAACGCTGCTAATATTGCACTGAAGAGAACAACTAGCGCGCCTATATCCATAACAGAAACATTTTTCAATCCTTCCTGTTTCAACGTAATTTTCCCAGCTCAGCTCTCTTTATAAGAAAAATTATGGTCTAGATTTCTAATAAAGACGAGTAATATATTTCAGCAATTACAACACTCCCAGCAATTACAACACTCCGATACTTGGGATCTGGAGCTTCAAAATCTGTACAATGCAGAATTTCAACAAGGAAGATCACCAAATTATCCATCTCAACTATTCACAGGTATTGGCAAAATCTACTTTAGTCTCGATCTTGTTCACTTGGTTTTTCGCGATTCCTAAAGGTAAAAATGAAATAAACATAAAAGCTACAATGTAAGGTAGAGACCACAAAGAACCCCACATATGTCATGTAATAGTCATCAATAATGGATAGGTTTAATCATCATTAGTAACAATGCATTACATACTAATGGGTTCCCAACATTGAATAATTCATCAGAGGATGGTCCATATGGTCTGCAAGTAGTGACCACTGGATGAAAAGTGGTTGAGTCGATATATGACTGATAATAGTAGGGGTTTTAATCATACACATTTACGTACTAAGCATCTGGAAGTAGATAGACATACTAGTTTCCTATGAGCTAACGTAAAAACATCTGGCTGTTTGCAGGTTCCATTGAGGGCAGCAATCTACGGATGGAGATGTGAAACAGAACTATGTATACAATCCAAATCATGATTTAATCCTAAGCTCTTCGATTGAAATTCAATTTTGCCGCTTCAAGTGCAAGCATATATATTTGTATACTCAAACTGTAAATGTAATAATATTCAAAGCAACACTATCTATCGAATACAACATTTTTTTTCATCTAATATGGTATGTATTATTGCGCAATCCTAAAACAGTAGTCAACTTTACAAAATAGCTAGAAATCGGATACCTACGGGTGCAAGGGTAGTAGGCTAGTAGCCACAGAAACAATAACAACAAAGTATAAGGAAATTTGAGATTTACAAGTCACTGAGAAAACAATTGTGTCACTTTTTTAGGAATACATTGATTCATAGACGACATTTAGTGCTAGTATACAAGAAACACAAAACTTCAGTCCACTGGCAAGTAGCACGAGTTGTTACTGTGTCGATTGTGGTATGAAACCTAAGAGCAAGTCTGAGCAAGGTGTTGAACTGTAAACAACAAGAGCTAGAAAATTAACTGGTGTAGTTCCATCTGAATAACGGAAAAGAAATGCTGATTGAGACACTAATAATTGGACGAATGAGAGCAGGAATATAGTGGATGAGTTATTATTGAAACTGAGGGTGGACGTGACAATCTACCCTTCTTCAACAATTGAACTCATTCCGACAACATTCCTGACCCACCATTCAGTCTTCAACTTCATCAACCATCTAATCTCATCATTTCACTTCTAATAGGTCACGCCATTCAGTCTTTAACTTCATCGATGAACGACCAGACATCTGAATATTATCTAATCACAATCTAATCTCATCGTTCAGGCCTTACACTTCATTAATGAACTAGAAGAAATCTGAAAATCACCTACAATAATCTTATTCCTTACCACTTAACCTATTAAACATAAAGAACACAATAGATAGAGGAAGATGAAGATCCTTATCAATATTTAGTCCTATTTGAACGTGAACCTTATGGAAGGAACGAAAAGTTATTAATGAGATCTCCTAAATCAATATAAAAGGTAAGCCTAATCATTTTTCTCCTGGGAAATTTTTTAGAGCATGTTTACATTAGATTTGATTTACAGGGAACTCTCATTTTGCATGCATAAGTCCTTTTTTTATCCAGACCTACCAATAGCAGTAGTTTACGTTTGTTAGGTAACTTCTGCATGATCGATGTAATACTAATGTGTACTTGGACGTTTGTTAGGTAACTTCTGCATGATCGATGTAATACTAATGTGCACCTAAGTACCTAACCTTCCTTTTCACGTTTTAATACAAAGCAAAGCCCTTCTGAGTACTGGACTGCACCAATGAATCTGGGGCCCAACAAGGTATCTTTCCTTGTCACATTTTCTCTTCATTTTCAAGTTATAACTAGCACAAATGGTGTAGGACAGGCTTCACCCACAACCCATAAGTAAGACCTCCTTGATTCTCTTTGCCTCATTAGCTAGTGAGATTTGATATTTTGCCTTTCTTTCTTAGGCCCACTTTGCCTGGTGTGAAAGTTTTCCTTTTCCTGAGATTTCTCTCTCAACTTTTCATATAATGCTTTTCCAAGTTTACAGCAAAACTACAGAGAAATTCTCTAGGTTATCAACCTGCATAGCTACTATTAAGATGACATAAAATTTATGGCCATAGAGCCTGGATATTCTTAAATTTCTGGACACAGCTTGAAGTTATTTTATTCTGCAATCAAGGACAGACAAGTAGTCAAAGTCAATTTTCAATTTCTTGGTCAGTACTCTCACATATTTTTTTACAATCAGCATTCATGCTCGCCTTTCTTTTTGAGAGGTCAATATTTATAATCACAGTGCTTAAGGGATAAGGTATCTCCTTATCTAACTCAGGTGTTTAAGGTGTAAGAAGAACCCAAGGAAAGATTCTTATTAGACCACCGTTACCACCGCGATTAAACTGTAATTGAAAAGATGAAGGCTTGTTGAAGTGAAATCTCCCTGCATCTCTAGACCCCAATGAGGCATGGTGAATTACGAGGGGTCTATTAAGGATCAGCCAAGCAATAGAAGTAATGTAAGGAAGTTCTATCTGATCAGTATGTATTGTTGTAGTTAAGTCAGTACTACTGACTTCATGGTATATGATGAGGAAAGTAATTGTCAAAATGTTTAACAGATCTATAAATGGAGTCTAATCGTGTTCAGATAATGTTGTTTTCTAATATAAATTTACAGAATAAGTATTCTCAAACCGCAAGTGCTAGCTACAACCAAAACCTCTACCTCTCTTTCTATTAAAAGTGTCTACCTAGGGGTTTATCTCTGTGGATTATCTGTTTTCATTGTTTTCTCTGCAAATTTTACTGGTACCCGCTGCAATTTCTCAACTGAACCAGTCTAGAAACCTAAACAATCACATACTTGAAATCACTTGCTGGATATATCAGATATTGTATAATGAAGACAATGTTTATAATGTAGAACATTACCATAACTGTAAACAACAGCAATAATATTTTTAATTTCAAGGAAGCAATTTGTCAAAAAGATGCTGCAACTTGCACATAAGATTTAAATACATAAATTAAATTAATAAACTGAACAACGACGATAGCAACACAGCTAAATTAGAAGTTTTAAAGTCTTTCTTACAAAGCTAGTTACACACAGAATTTGCAATAAAATTTCATAAGCAACAATAAAAAATACATAAATAGAAATATCCATCAAATAATCAATTATGGTTTTTTTCCTAAAAGACAATGTCCACCGTCTTGAAACAAACCTGTCATCATCACAAGACCCAAGGCAGCCACCAAAACTTACTACATTCAATGTTGAAGAGACGACGACTTGTCAATTCTTCAAGATGACATTCCATATTGCTCATAATCCAATTAAATCACAGATTCTTCACCAGCTTCTGTTATCCATCCAAACAAAATTATTCAAAAATTCAACAACTTATACATATATAATGGTTGCAATATGCTACATTAAACAGATATTTAGACCTTTTCCGGGAACAATAATAACTGGAGCTGATTTACAATGGTGAAAACAGTGCTCACTCACGCTTCCCTGCACAACACTGAGAATCACCAAAGATATAAGACACGGAAATATACACAGAGTTCTTGTGATGAGAGACAAGATAATAAAGAGGAGTGTAACCTTCGTAATAAGCTTCTGCCTCTGGTGCCTAGAACCACAGCTGCAGGCTTCAACCTCTCTGCTTCCTTGCAAATTGCTTTACCTGCATCTCCCTCCACAATGCGGGCCTTTGTTTCCACCTAATAAAGATGAAAATGAATTTACTCAAAAGACAAATTTATCTAATATATAGACAATATTAGTGTCTCTGTTTAGAAGACACTCTGAACTTGATACATTATGTTAAGAAAGATGAGTACTTGCAAGCCATTAGTTTGCTTCCTCTAAGTATCACGCACACAGTGGCAGAAGCATCTTTCAGCTTACTCTAAAGATATTGGTTAGATTTTTTAAAAACATTGCATAGTTGCAATGACCCCAGCTAGTAGGAAGGGTCCCACCAGGGTGTTAACTTATGCTAGACAGCGTTACAAGGGCAATAAGGGAAAAGCAACAAATTGTACGTTGGAGAAAAGAGGAGAGGAATATGTTAAAAAGAAGAGAGCAGAAAGGGGAGATCATCTGAAATGTGTGTCAAAAGCCTCTGGGAAAATTAGGAGTCCCTAGACTACTCGAAGTGTCTAGTTTATCTTTCATTTCTGTAATATTGTAACTACCTTGAAACTTTGATATTATCTCGTTTATTCAGTAGTTACTCCTGGAGATTTTCTTGTTATTTGCTGCTCTAATTTAGTGTTTCAGCCCAAGTCATAACAAAACTGGTAGGCTCTTCAACCAGGTGTAGAGACAAGACAAGCTTTGAGAATCGAGCTGATCGAAGAGGCGGTGGCGAATTTACGAAGTTCAATGACGGAAGAGATCGCGGAAGCAGTCAATCATGCCGCCACAGAGATGCAATTAACACTAATTGCCCAAATCACGGCGAGCTTGGACCAAGTTTCTCAAAAGCTGCAGGTCAGGATAGATAGGGTAAGGGAAAATAATGAAACCCTAATTTCAGAAGTGACAAAGAGGCAAGAGGACTTTCAAGCGGAGTTCCGATCTACATTGTTGAACCTTAAATCGAATGACGTAGGAACGTTGGGTACTAATAATGATGTTATAGGGTCAGGAGTGAGAAATAATACCACTGGAGGGTTTGGGTTTCAAGGAAGTAATCGAAATAGAGAAAGAGACAAGATGGAGGAAGACACAGGGAGTGGGGGAACGATGCATACTGGTGGAAATTGGAGGTATCGTAAATTAGATCATCGGATTTTCGATGGAAACAACCCTGATGGTTGGATTCTCCGAGCAGAGAGATATTTCTCCTTTTATCGGTTAAACGAAGAGGAAAAATTGGAAGCTGCAGTAGTTGGGTTCGATGGTGATGCTTTAATTTGGTATCAATGGGAAAATCGAAGGCGACCCATTAGGCAACGGAGAGAGCTCAGAGATCTTATCCTACAGCAGTTCCGTCCGATGCATTCGGGAACGTTGTGTGAGCAATGGTTGGCAGTGACACAAACTGGTTCAGTAGCGGAGTTCAGGCGGAAATTTATAGAGATGGCTGCCCCACTTGAGAAAATTCCTGAAAACATATTGATGGGTCATTTCGTAAACGGACCGAGGGAGGATATACGGGCTGAAGTGAGGATGCTGCGTTTGCACAGTTTAGAACAGGCCATGGATTTGGCACTTGAGGTGGAGGAAAAGAATCAAGCTCGGTCCAGCAAGCAAGGGGAAGGTACAGCTTCCCACTCATCTACTTTCAAAATAGGCCCGAACTCTCAGTTTTCTCTTTATAGTAAGAAATCGGAAGTATAATAAATCCACCCCCACAAATTGCTTCTAAATCTAATACATATACATCAAAATCGGGGTCAAGTAACTCAAACTCAAGCAACCATTGGTCTTCACCTGTTCATAGCCCAAACTCACAATATAATACCAGCAATTACAGCTCAACCCTACCTGTAGCTAAACAGATTGGTCAAGTGAGAAGGCTGTCTAATAAAGAGTTACAACACAAAAGAGAGCGCGGCCTCTGCTTTAAATGTGACGACAAGTGGTCGGCAGGTCACCGCTGTCGCCGTAAAGAGTTAAGTGTTCTAGTAACTCACGGGTACGATGAAGAGGATCCAGAGGGAGAACTTGACAGCTCACATTAGGAACAAACTGAAACACCTGCTCATATATCGTTGAATTCAGTAGTTAGATTATCTTCTCCAGAAACAATGAAATTAAGGGGTAAAATTAATGAGCAACCGGAAGTGGTGATGATAGATCCTGGAGCGACTCACAACTTCATATCAATTGAGGCAACAGAGAAATTGGGTGTTCCAATCATGAGAACAAAGGGGTTTGGAGTGACATTGGGGAATGGAGAGGCGGTTAAGGGCACAGCCGAGGGTAATGGTGTTGTCTTGCAATTAGAAGGACTAACTATTGTTCAGGACTTTCTGCCCTTTAAACTTGGGAACTCCGATGTGATTCTTGGGGTACAATGGCTGGAAAAGTTAGGTTCAGTAGCAACGAATTGGAAATTGCAGGAAATGAGGTTCAAGGTAGGAAGAGAGTCAGTGACACTACGTGGTGATTCTTCTTTAGAACATTCTAAAATATCATTGAAAGCCAATATGAGAACCATAAGGAAGGAAGGGGGTGGGATATTTTTGGAGTTGAACCAAATGGAGAATTCACCCAACAACGAAATCGAAACAGCAAGTAGGGAGGTAGCCCTAGATTTTTTAAAACCTGTATTGATGAAGTACAAGCAAATTTTTGACATGCCAAAGGGGCTTCCACCAAAACGGGATCATGAGCACGCAACTGTAATGAAAGAAGGCAGCAACCCAATCAGTGTGCGTCCCCTTCGATACCCACAATTTCAAAAGGATGTAATAGAAAAACTGATCCGTGAAATGTTGGAGGCAGGAATTATACACCCCTCTTGTAGTCCCTTTTCGAGTCCTATCTTGTTAGTTAAGAAACAAGACGGTTCACGGCGATTTTGTGTTGATTATCGCACCCTCAACAAGGAGACGGTTCATGATAAATACCCGATTCCTGTGATTAATGAATTGTTGGACGAATTACACAGGTCTACAATTTTTACAAAGTTGGATCTCAAAGCCAGTTATGATCAGATTAAGGTCAAGGATGAAGATGTGCACAAAACCGCGTTCCGTACCCATGATGGGCACTACAAATTTCTGGTCATGCCATTGGGATTAACCAACGCTCCTTCAACGTTTCAGTCGCTAATAAATGAGGTATTCCGACCTTTTCTTCGTCGTTTTGTTTTAACTTTTTTCGATGACATTTTGATCTATAGCATCGATCAAAATTAACATGTCAAGCACCTGGACTTAGTTCTGGCCACACTACATAGGCACAAGCTGTTTGCAAATTTTAAAAAATGTGACTTTGGTAGAGAAGAAGTAGCTTACTTGGGTCATACTGTTTCAGGGAAGGGGGTATCTGCCAAGTGCCAACATGAGTAAAGTCAAGGCAATGATTAACTGGCCTCAGCCTAAAAACATCCGAGAATTGCGTGGGTTTCTTAGTCTGACAGGGTTCTATCGCAAATTCATTGTTGGTTATGCTCAAGTAGCTCAACCCTTGACTGAACAGTTAAAAAAAGATAGCTTCAGCTGGTCAGATGCAGCCACAAAAGCCTTTGAGAACTTGAAACAGAAAATGGTGCACTCCCATGTATTATCAATGCCCATTTTCGAAGTACCCTTTGTAGTTGAAACTGATGCATCCGGGTATGGAGTAGGCGCGGTTCTGATGCAAGATGACTGACCTATAGCAATTTTTTAGCAAATTACTGGGAACTAAGGCGCGACTGAAATCAGTTTACGAAAAGGAGCTTATTGCCATATGTTTGGCAGTACAAAAATGGAAACACTACCTTTTAGGGTGGCATTTCACCATACGAAAGGACCAACAAAGCTTAAGGTTCATCATGCACCAAAGGGAGCTTGGTACAGAATTTCAAAGGTGGGTCAGCAAGTTGATTGAGTTCGATTTTGACATCATTTATCGGACAGGAACTTCTAACAGAGTAGCTGATGCATTATGCCGACAAACCGGAGGTGAAGTGCTATTGGTGCAATGGTTGCATCTAGTGGTGTGGACTGGACAGACTTGCAAAATGAGGCTAGCAAAGACTCTTTCATCTCTGTTATGGTAAAAGATATTAAAGCAGGTGGAAAGGAACACTTGGGGTTCACAGTAGTAGATGGAAAATTATTTTATAAGAACCAGTTTGTAATTCCTAAGGCATCAGCCTTCATTCCAATATTATTGAAAGAATATCATGATTCACTGATAGGTGGGCACTATGGAGAGCTCAAGACATACCTCTGCCTAGCAGGGGACTGGTTTTGGCAAGGTATGCGGAAAGATGTCAAAAGCTATGTACATCATTGTGCAATATGTCAACAAAAATAAGTCGTCTACTCAGTGTCTTGCTGGACTCTTATGACCCTTCCCTGTTCCGTCACAAGTCTGGGATGAAATTACTATGGACTTCGTGGAAGGTCTTCCGATCTCAAAGGGGTTTGATACTGTTCTCATACTGGTGGATCGCTTCACCAAATATGCACATTTCATACGTCTCAAACACCCTTTCACGGCATATTCAGTGGCAGGAATATTTATCTCTGAGATTGTCCGACTACACGGATTTCCCATGTCAATTGTATCAGACAGAGATCGTGTTTTTATGAGCCTATTTTGGAAAGAGTTATTCAGGCTACAAGGCACCACACTCAAGCGTAGTACAGCTTACCACCCTCAAACCGATGGTTGTGAAAAAATGTTTAGAAACGTACTTACGGTGTTTTATTACTGGTGTGCCAAAGTCGTGGGCAAAATGGATATCTTGGGCCGAATTTTGGTACAATACAGCCCCTATGTCACTATCAAAATGTCACCATTTAAGGCTCTATATGGGCGTGATCCCCCACATTTATTACGACTTGGCACTGGCCACACTCCTGTTAATAGCTTGGAAGAAGGGCTGCGAGAAGAGATGCTATATTAGATGAATTGCGGGTAACATTATTGCAAGCTCAGCAGAAAATGAAGGTAACAGCTGACAATCACAGGAGGGAAGAAGCTTTTGAGGTAGGGGATCTAGTGTACTTGAAACTACAACCTTATCAGCAGAAATCTCTTGCCAAATGACCTTATGAGAAATTATCAGCATGATTCTATGGTCCGTTCCCAGTCCTTAAAAAAATAGGGTCATTAGCTTATCATTTAGCTCTTCCACCAAGCAGTAAAATCCACCCAGTTTTTCACGTTTCTCAGCCGAAACGGGCAGTCAGTAATACCCAGGTAACTCCCACAATACCAGATCAGTTGGCCCCAGACTTGGAATTGCTGGTTGAACCAGAAGAGTTGCTGGAAGTTCGAAACCAACAGGAGGGACAGGCAATGCAGGTCGAGGTACTGATCAAATGGCCCCACCTTCCAGCGATTGAGGCAACCTAGTAGGAAGGGTCCCACCAGGGTGTTAACTTATGCTAGACAGCGTTACCAGGGCAATAAGGGAAAAGCAACAAATTGTATGTTGGAGGAAAGAGGAGAGAAATATGTTAAAAAGAAGAGAGCAGAAAGGGGAGAACATCTGAATGTGTGTCAAAACCCTCTGGTAAAATTAGGAGTCCCTAGACTACTCGAAGTGTCTAGTTTATCTTTCATTTCTGCAATATTGTAACTACCTTAAAACTTTGATATTATCTCGTTTATTCAGTAGTTACTCCTTCTGGAGATTTTCTTGTTATTTGCTACTCTAATTTAGTGTTTCAGCCCAAGTCATAACAATAGTCTG
The DNA here is from genome assembly GCA_003724115.2 of Anethum foeniculum. Taxonomy (NCBI): domain Eukaryota; kingdom Viridiplantae; phylum Streptophyta; class Magnoliopsida; order Apiales; family Apiaceae; genus Anethum; species Anethum foeniculum. The sequence continues at coordinate 15,233 of PHNY01297085.1, forward strand.
ATTTCAAATTTTACTACTAATTATTTTATATTTTACTTTTCAATATTTATTAACTATTTTAATACTTTAACCTGTTATTTTACTACTAATATTTATTAATTATTTTATAAAATAGTCTGATTTTCTTGTTATTTGATATTATCTGTTTGCGAACCTGATTTCAAATTTTACTACTAATTATTTTATATTTTACTTTTCAATATTTATTAACTAGTTTAATACTTTAACCGGTAATTTTTTTTATATTTTTTAGGAAATGATTCATGTTCGAATTTAGGTAACTTGAATTTATGCCTCTCATTTTTAATAATTTAATAGTTATAATAATATATTGGAATGTCCTACCTACATTAAATTTTATCTGACAGCTGGACCAGGCTTGAACTTACTCTACAATTCTTCCCCAAAATTTTAAATTTAATTACACTTTACATTATTTTCTTATTAAGCACCCAGCAGATATGAAACATGGGTCCCCCCCTGAAAAATAACAGGATAATTCTCAACCAATTAGAATAATTAGTGAAATTCAAATTATTATTTGTCACCACAATATAATATTAAAACTGATCTTTGATTTTATCAATCTATTCTGACCATACTCAAGCTCAACTAACAGACCATACTCAACTAACGATGTCTAAGTTATAGAACTTTCTGCTAGTAAAAATATACTCTACAAAATAAAGTTACAAATTTATAAATTCTTAGATTAGACAATATTAGGTTGTTTTAACCATTTCACTGAAGTCAGCAAATATCTAATTCCAAAAAACTCTGAACTTCACTTTGCATTAAAATGAAGTGAACTATAGTGACCGTACAAGTTCCATAGATGGTGAGGTATTAAAACAATACATACTGTGTACTTGACAAACTCTTACGAAAACTAATGTTTACTAAGCAAGGAGTATTACTTAAACTTTCTCACTTTATACCCTAAAGGTAATGCATTACCAAATTAACTCTCCTACTTATTCAATCATAAGGGTATTACAGTGACTCAGGAATTAGATGTACAAAATCAAAAGTTAAAAAATAGATGCAGTAGAAGAAATGATATAAACACACAAATTTTGGCTATAATACCCTCCTAGGTCCTAGGCAGTTATGTTTAGGCCAACTAGAGACTAGTTATCTACCACATCCATTTATCTACAGGATACAAATAATAAAATTCACTCACATTTGTAATGACCTCTGCATTAACATATTATCTGTTCAGTAACTTTCCATGAACAACTAATATATACATTTACTTTCTGATAACTTGTGTGTGTGTGTCTAGAACCAACTTGGAATCGAAGTAGGGACCTCGTAGGCTCTCTACTCACCTGGAAGGATGGAATGTACTCCTAGCTCAGATTTAATATAGTATTTGTGTATGCAACACGAATATATTGGAGTTAAGGCTACATTAAGTTTATTGCTTTAATTTGCTACTACTTCTATTAGCAAGGCATAAAGATTCTACTAACAATGTATATGAAGTTTTGTATAGATATATCTCGGGTTTAGTAGGAATAAATATCCTCTTTCTTATATATTTGTAGTACACAAGTCTGCCACTATTTATACATGCTCTACCATAGTTATTCTAGGTAAGAGGGCTAATCTAGATCCTGAAAATCAATGATTACATGATTCACCGTCCTAATTATCAGCTATTAGAATATATATAAATCAATCTAAAGATATTTACAATCATTGCAAATATTCCTTCATTAAATTCTGATATTTCAACACTCCCCCTC